>JABFPB010001034.1:0-28610 GCA_022817645.1 Ceratoteleas bidentatus | reverse complement strand
GCTTAAACCCCCCCCCTAATTGGCGCCACAATTTAATAACCCAGACCCTGCGACGCCGCGACACAAGTCGCGTGTGGGGGTCGGAAAAGTGGCCGGTCCGTCGAGACAAAGCCGCGGCGGCATCGCGATCCTCGAGCGCTCGTAAAGAACGGCCGTCGCGGAATACAAAAAGCCGTATAAACATTTATACCCACACAGCCGCGGCAAGATAAATTGTAAACACGCATACGCGCGACGTCATGTATATACGTCGAGAAAATGCGGCGCGCGGCGTATTCTATCAGCCGGGTCGGATCTCGTGGTCGTGGGATGTCCGCTGGTATCCCTCGCGTTTACATCATGCGACTTGTAACGTCGCGTCGTTGTATGCGCGGCCCGTATACGCGCTATCTCGCCGGCCGTTGCGAGGCGCGCGTATATCTCGCGCGCTGCACCTCCCCTCTCCCCCCTCCACCCCCACCCCACCCCCGGGGACCGCGTGCGGCCCCCGCCCCGCGCGGGCGAAATAAGAAAACGGATCGACGGAAAAAGGGACGAACAAAAAGCTAACAAGCAGCCATACAAAGAGGGACGAGACGAGAAAAGAGGGACATAGACGCGCGCACACGTGGGTGTCTGCGGTGACCTCCGCGCGCACGTAACGTCTCATTCCCACGACCACCCCTTGGCGAACGTTCGCGAATCCAGAAACCCCGGGGTCAGGGCTCGCGGCTCTTTGATCTCAGGGAGGCACTCGAATTTGAGGCTGATGCGAATTCGGACTCGGAGAAAAGGGTGGGGAAAGTCTAAAGAAGGAGGAATTTTTATTTGGGAAAAGGATGTTTAGCTAATGTTTGCCCGAATTTAATACTTCATTAAAAAATTCTAGGTGTGGTTTTTGAGAAAGTCCCGCGTGGAAAAAATTAGTTTGGATTCGGTCTGATGCCATATTGTAACCAGATTTTATCCAGGCTGAAAGTTGTCTGGATACTGTTTGGATAGTCTGGATATCCAGACTGGTAAAATGAAAAGAATCTGGATACCATCTGGAAATATATTGGATTCAATCTGGCTGTAGTATATGTGGCCAGACCGAATCCGGATTGATTTTTTTCACCTGTGGTGACAGAAATTGTAGTATGATTTTGGACCACCATTTTGGAAATGCATGAAGCAGTAGTCGTATTTTTTTATCTGATGAAAAGACGAAAGATGAAAAGACTTCTACAGTTCTGATCGTTTCCATGCAGTTTTTAAATCTAATAGTTTTTATATCTAATAGTTCACAAAGGATTTTTTCACTGGATTACATTCGCAAAAGATATTATAGATTCTGAAATATCTATAATCGATTTCTATGGCAAGTTAGAAGATCATGACATAT
The DNA here is from genome assembly GCA_022817645.1 of Ceratoteleas bidentatus. Taxonomy (NCBI): domain Eukaryota; kingdom Metazoa; phylum Arthropoda; class Insecta; order Hymenoptera; family Scelionidae; genus Ceratoteleas; species Ceratoteleas bidentatus. Next base: position 27,247 of record JABFPB010001034.1, on the reverse strand, counting down.
ATGAAATCCAGTTTCAATATAGAGATCCGGGAAATATAAATGTATATCATATCAAATAACATAAATTCACAACTTAATCGGTAATATTCTATCTCGTGAATTAAATAACGTTAACACATTGAACAACAAACATTGGAAGTGAATGGCATATTTGAAATCAATATATATATATATTGTTGTCTAGATTTAACCTCTTATTTTAATAGATAAAGTAGATATATGATGTAAGAGACTTGTTTTTCTAGTGTTAAGACATTACTATTAAATATGGTAATTCTTCATCATACTTTTTCTCCCTGCACACGTGAAAACTTTTCTTGGGATCTTTTGGATTTTAAAGTCTTTTTTGTGTTTCGTCGTCAGAATCGAAATGGTGGGAACGGGGATAGCAAATTGTAGATAGAGGACGTGCTCACATACGGGCAGTCGTATATGGGAGGAAGCACACGATTCCAAATGGTGGTATTTAAATTAGGAGATTTGTATGATGGTGGATGGTAAAATGAATGTAATGAAAATAGAATGGAGATCGAATCTGGGCTATTAAATGGAGGAAGTCGGGATGGAAAGGCCGTACGTGAACGCGCTGAAAAAGATGTACACACGGAGTGAAAAAAGGCAAGCAAATGTTGCGACGACAAATAAAGAGCGATACATCGAACTGATCATATCGACTGAAAGAAGTACTCTTTTTTATCCAAAGATCCTCCGAACTCCTCAATCCCAAACATCTCATAAACATTTACTTACTGAACAACATCATTTAAACGATATACGAACATGATATAAATAAAAAAGTTCCACATTTACAACCCACTTAAAAAATGTGCATCGTCATTACAGTGTAAAGCTTACACTCTAAATAACACAACATCTCAATTAAAGCAAAACTCTCCGCTGAAATACGATCCCTTTCGCAGTCCAGATTGATATCGTCCACCTGGAGAAAAATGGTGACAAGTCACGGTGATCAACTGCTGGTAAAATCGTCACAGAAATGGGCGTCGTTACACGCATATAAATTAAAAAAAATTAATTCAACTCAGCCGCCCGTTGAAATGCTATGCAAATGAGTCGGGATTTGTTGCATGTAGATTAGATGGCGAGAGTACGAAAATGACGTGAAGATAAGGGGACGTGAAAAATTGAAAAGCGCGAAAAAAGCCAAGTCAGCGTGAAGAATGGGAAACAGATGAGTTAGGCTGTTCGTTAGTAAGCGGCATTAGAGGTGTGCGCGGCAGTTAATAAAGCAGCATCGTTTTCGGCTTAAAAGATTTATTCGTCGAGGGACTCGAGTTCCGGATCGGAAGCCAAGTTCCCGTCGGAAGCCGGGCATTTTTGTTGCCATCAAGTATGCAATGCGCCGCTCCTTCAAACAGTCGTTCATTTTTAAAAAGCTGACGAGGTAGCCCCTTTTTCTTCCCGGCCGCTGTTTTGGACGGAGGAAATATGCCGGGGATTATTAGCAGTGTTGAATCGCGCTGATGGCTCCGCTGATTTTCCGGGGTGTTGAAATGCGAATGAATAATGGATCGCGCGAAATTTGTTTTCTGGCGGCCGACCCGAGGAGCCCGTGTTGTTGGAGGTAATTGGACAAATAAAGTGTCGGCGGAGGATGATTCGGGTTATGAACGAACGGATAACGAAATGAAAATATCACGGGGTAATTAAGTAAGGACAACGAAAGCGAAATTAATGGGATTGCGACGGTCGAATAGGGACGATCAAATTGAAACGATTAAGTGGAGATGATGAAAAAGTAATGGCGCGCTCGAAATCGCTGAAACGAACGTTGCGAAACAATTCGGGTGACGAGCAAAAACGCCAAATGAGCGTAATCAGTTGTTTTCTCTTTCATCGGTCGAAAAAAGGGACGAAAAAATGGTCCGGAGAAAATTAGCGCGAGCGAACGGCGTATAATTGCGTATCACGAAGACGTCTTCTGGTTATAGTTTAAGCTTGTTCTTAGGCGATTTCGTTAGGACAAATTTTTCTTGATATTATTCAATTATTTCTTAATGTTAGTATGAATAAAAAAACTCAAGATTTGTTAAAATGTTTTTTCCTTTTAAACATGAACATATAATCATGTTTTTTTCTTTTTTTAAATCATTTTTATTTTATTTAATTAACTTTTTAAAGAAAGTTGTATTTATTATATAATAATTTAAATAAATTAAATAAAAAATAAATTTTAAATAAATGTTTTAAATTAATTTTAATTTAATTAAATTTTTATCATTTTAATAATTTAAATTTCATTTATCCGAGATTTCTTTATTTAAAAAATAACTTTTTAACTCTTTCCTAGTGCGTATATTAATTATTTACAATTTTATTCAACATTATTTATAATAAAATGTTCACTTTTGCATACACTTTTTAAAGCTAAATCTTTATTTAAACTTTTTGTTTGAACGTCCTTAATTAGGTGCCACGAAAGAGGGGGTGGCGGGTGTTTAAGGACGTTTTTCGACTGTCGCTTGTGTTGCGCAAACGGGACCTTTAATTACGTAAAGCGCGTCGGCTCCGCCACGCATTGTTACGAATAATTCATTCGAATGATTGGAAAGTCGAAACTGACTGCGCATTTTGATCGCACGCCCGGGCTTAATGTCGCTTTCCATTGACGAGGCGAGGGCCACAAAAGGCGTCTTCGGGAACAATGACGTTTTTACGCGCCGACACAATTGTGCGCCGCAGCCGCGCAAATTGATTGCCCGTTTTTTAGCCGCGTGCGATTGCGTGTGGGTGTTGTGGGCCATTGGTGTTTTGCAACTAACGGACGCAACGTGACGAAATCGGGATGATGAATTGAAGATGTCCGGGCAAAATTATTCAATTGGAATGGTGGAAATGATGCGCGGAGAATCGCGGGAAGTGAAAGAAACAGGTGGGCAATCATTGTGGAAACAAAGTGTCCGTTTTGGGGAGATCAAGTTGTAGTTAGGGAAATTAGGGTAAAGAGAAAATAATATAAGTGGAAGATAATGTAAGGATTGAAATGATGACTTAAAATTCGTGAAAAAATTAATTTTTTAATTGTGGATGTTGGTAATGGAAAGAGAAAAAAAATCGTTGAAGATTTTTGTTCAATTGAAATCTAATTTGCACAATTTATTACATAAATTGTACAAATTCCTAACCTATAACAGCCATATGTAAATTTATCAAATTTCGAATAAATTCTAGCAGTGTTTGACGTAAATGTCTTAGTACTACTTAGAATAAATCAATTTCTTTTTTAATCTATTATTTTGATTGACAGAAACTAAATTTTGCAAGAGTTTAAAATAGATTTCCTTTTTTTCCCCGGAACTTTGGCATTTGCCATCCATTTCGCTCAATTTGATAAAACCTCTCGCTAATCAGTCGAAGTAACCGTCGCCGAAAACGTCATTGTCCGGATCCGTCGGCGGTTACAAAAGATCTAATTGAATGCGAGCGCGATTCCGGATGCTCCTTTCTCCGTCGCGTTTCGGCGTTCCTACCTGCGGAACGCCGGTGTTCCGCTCGTTTCGCGCTGCCGCCTTTCCCCGGCGAGATCCTCCGATTCTCGCGCGCGCTTCGCGAGCATTGTTCATTGTCTGGGCGCCGAGATACGGAGCACGGAGCTTCGGTTTCAATGAAATTCGCGCGCCGATTGCGCTACATCTGTTGTGCGTATTTACTTCGGTGTATTTACGGTGTACGCCCAAGCGGGGCGACACTCGGCGACAAAACAAAGTTGCATTTACGTCGATTAATTTCAAGCTCTTTCATTAGCGATACGACTGCACTTTAACGCAGTCAGGACTTTGTTTCGATTTGCGAGCAATTACAAGTTTTTGCGTATATTTTTCCGTTGAGTTATTAGAAGTTTACTAATAATTCAATTACTGAAAATTTAATGATAATTTTAACTGAATATTGTTGATTTACAAAAAAAAAGTTCACTAGAATCGGAGATATTATATGCCAAAGTTTTGCAAAACAGTTTTAATCAAATTTTTATATGAATACATACAAAACTATAGGAATATATCCAGATAGGGACTGTTAATCATATTTTTAATAATCCTCACAAGTTGGATATTTCAATATCTGGAAAAATATCTTTTTCACGAAATGAACAAAGTTTCGCTGAATATAACTGTAATAACAGTACAGTTCTGTATTTAATTGTACAATACATTAGACGGAATGAAAAATTAAATGTAATGTAATGAAATGTAGAGTAATAAAAATATTCGTTCACGGTAACTGTACCGCATTTTTCTCACCGGAGGATTATTTCGTTGCGTATGTCTCGAGGAAGGCGCATTGCCGAAATGGTGTAGTAAAACCGAGGAAACGAAAATGATGAATCGCAGATAAGGAATGAGTGATTCTTAAGTGGCGATTATCGAGGCGAGATAACGCTCTAATGATATTAAATGCGCATGTTTCGCGATCAAAAGAATATCTTGCTGAAGATCGAGTGATAATTCCTAAACAGTTGCTCTCTGGGAAAAGTTCACTTAAATCAGCTCTTTTTTCATCGACTCAGAAGTAAAACGAGTGAGCAGACAATTTACCGCAATAGAAAATTCTTAAAACAGTGTTTCGAGTAAGTTATACACCTAAGTACAACATTTCCATTATCTCGAATACTCTGTATTCCACAACTGCAGTATAAAAAGAGACTATAAATTTAATTGCCATTTAAAGTGTAAATTCTTAAATATGATTAGAGAACTTAAAAATAAAAAAAATGCAAACAAAAACTGACTAATTCGATGAAATTTAATAATAAAATTATTATTATTATTATAAGATTTGAACCAAAATATTTCACACTTCACTCCCAACCTTTTCTCTCCTTAATTTTTTAACATCAGATAATCCTCCGCAAGTTGATTGTCGCGAAAATCTCAGTCGGGAAAAAAGTGTCGGGTGTATCAGAAAAGGATTTCGCATGCGGTCGGACTTGTTGAATGATATTTCTTTTAAGAAATTTTGCCGCGACCAATGTCGTCTTGGTTTCAGCATCTTCTCGCTTTGATGTCGATTCGGTATTGCGGTTGCACGGTGAAACCGGAATAGGATTCCCGATGGCGGATGTGAAATCGATCGCGCGTGTTGCGCCTGCTTCGATATAAATTTTCGTAGCCGACTGCCGAGCGAAACGGAACCACGGACGGTGGCCCCGGAAAAAGAGTATTGCATTATCGAGCCCAATATGACTGTTGCGGCTGTTCGATTGTTTGTCCTTGTTTAAACAGTCCTCTTTCCCGGCAAATTTATTTGCATGCAAATGCTGCGATTTTCGATCACCCGAACGAAAAGTCGACATCGACATTGGCGTACAAAAATCGTCTTGTTTGGAAGGTTAATATTGGAATAAAGATAATCTGTAAGTGGCAGCCGAACGAAAGTAATTGAATTTCGACGACAAGCGTGACGATATTTTGTTGGGGTAAACAAATTGCGATAGCGCTGATGTAACGCGGAAAATGATGAGATAAAACTGTTTGAGTAAGTTAATAAATCAACGTAAATGTACGCTCGTGATTTACGGAAGATAATATAAGGACAATGATGTGGGATGCGCAATAAAAAAGTTGTTGACAAATGGAAGGGAAAATCACCGAAAACGGCGTTTTCAAAATTATGCAATTCATACATATTTCATGGAGACAATGCATTCATTAATTTTCGAATTAAGATATTCGGGCATAATTTTGAATATATTGACCGATCTTGGTCATGTCATTCGTCGCTGCCTCTTATCTCCACTTTTTACATTCTTCCAAGTGAGCGATAAGGTTATAAACAATCCTCATAACGCCATAGATAAAATCCCATTAAGTACCGCCGAAAAGAACCGTTAAATTATCCGTCGCAAGTTCTTACCTAATCCCAGCCAATCGCTCAAAAACCACGAGAGTGACTTCGGAAACTCGCAGCATTAATTTCTCTTCTCTTTCACTAAACCCCAAGAACTAGTGAAAATGAATGGAGTCGAAACTTGAATCACTCAACTCGATGACATCGATCAAATCGCGAGTCCGCTTTTCATTGCCTTTCATCTGGTATCGAGCGAAAAAGGCTCTCTAATTGAATTCTAACATCGAAGCGTTGAAGCTCCGACTCTGAATCAACCGCGAATTTCCCGAGTATTTCGGCTGCGTTAATGCTGCTCGTTCGCCACAATAAGACGGCGTTTCGTTTTGCAAATGGATCGACTTGATCTCGTCTTTTGTTGGCTGATGTCGAGGCGAAATACGGTTTAGATCGTTACGCCGCGTGGCTTTCACTTTCCTGGCAGCCAGGCGCAGCTCCTGCCGGCTGTTTCTCTGCCTTCGCTTCGCCTATTCTCTATTCTCTCCGCGAGCGTAGCCGCAGAATAGACTATCTCGTCGAGGTACTGTTACTTCTGACGTGCTCTTAATTTGCTTCTTCCATTTTCGGTACTCTTCCATTGGGTGCAAAAAAAGTCCTATTTTCGAGTCAACAGTCTACTCGTCGAGAGAGGAACATTGTAATGATGATTTGATTGATTTGAGAATACTTCCTCTTGTGATAAGAATATAAAATGATATATTATAATGAAAAGAATATTTAATTTTATTTTATCAGGAAATTAAGTTGTTTTTAGAGTAAGAGGTGAAAAAAGAGGTGAAATTGTAATAATTGCAGAATTAATACAAATTAAAGTAGAGAATAAAGTTGAAAATACTGTTAATAAAACAATTGATTCGAAACGAAATTTATTTTTCTTTTTTTAGTACGTAAAGACGTTAATAAGATATTTACGTCAAACATTATTACCAGCACTTAGTCATTGTAAATTATACATTTTATTTTAACAAAATTATCTTCAATAAATTCTCTCTCCCTTACATCATCAAGAGACAAAGACAAATTGTTTCGTTCTGGAATGCTGAACATATTTCAAAATTAGTGGAACTACTGAAACTGATACTACTCTTGCGAATAAAATCGCAAGAGTAGTGTCAGTAGTATTATATAGTATCAGTAGTATCGGAAATATTCTTATTTTTAATAAGAATATTTCCGACGAGTACCAACCATTGTAACTATAATAACATTTAGAGTGTGTGATCGAATTAAGGTAGTACCCCTATGAAGGGCCGTATATTTAGGGTGCCAATTGAAAACATGATCATATTAATTTAATGATGTTTTATTATTTCTTCATAGTATTAGATTGCTTCTTGGTGTAATAAATATGAATTTCGTGTGAAGTTGCAGTAAGAAACTTCAACTTCACACGAAGTACTCTTTTTGTTTCTTTCTCACACGTTGTAATCGATCAAATTACAAAGGTGAAATTAAAATATTGCCATTATTGTTCGATGCGATTATTTTTTCATCGCGTTCTTTGAACCATCATTATTAATATATTTAAGTTAATATTATAATAATCTATTTTTCAATAAATGTTTACAGTTGACTGCTTCATAAGGGTGCATGTTATAAATATACATTTGCTGCTCACTTTAGAATCGTTTATCTTAAAAATAGTCTCGGGATGGCATATAAAATTGTAAATAGATCTCCCCTTCATATTACAAAGTAGATCATTTATGCGATTATTTGTTGAAACAATCTCATTTTGCTACAACATCCTCAATCACCTGATGGTAAATGGGAAACTAACGAAAACCCCGACGGACCAACTAAGCGACGACGACAATTCTAAGCAGAGCCCCTTAACTCGAAACCCGTAATTCGACGTCACAAAGTGACGCGCGAATTGTCAAAATAAATTCGGCAATTCGCGTAAGTGGAATTGTGACGACGATAATTGCGTTCCGTTAATCGGAAATGACGAAAGGGAGACGCCGAATTAACAATACATTTTATTGCGAATTGCGAGCTAATGTACTTGCCTGCGCGCCCAATTATATTCCGAATAAGCCATTTCGTCATATTGTCGGATAATTGAATCGCGACTCTATTAGATTAGACGTCGAAAATTAGTGATGTCTACGAACGCGACTCGTTCCAGCTAAGCATTCCCGCAGCATTGTGCCGCGGCGACGATCGCTCGCGCGGATGACATTGTAATGAACCGAGTTATAAAAGTTTCGCGATTCGATATTTCGGGTGCAATTACGCCGTGAAGCGGCATGATTAGTGCGCCGGCGCACTGGTCCTTTCATTTGCGGCTCAGGACTTTGCCTTGTTTTAGCGAGCTCCGTCAAACAAGCGCTATTGTTTGTTTGCCGTTAAACCCTGAATTATCTGCCCGCATATTATCTTTACTTTATAATTTATTTGTCGAGTCTTCACTCGTCCCTAATTTCACCGGTCAATTCATTCGGCAAACTAATTGGCTATTTATAGGAGGTCATTGTTTTCTGCCTTTTTATGAGAATTTTTTGAAAATTTGAAAAAGAATTATGTGAATACAATCTGAATTTGCATCTCAATTACAGATTTTCAGCCACAAACTCTATCAAATAATCCAAGACATTTTTCTTCATGTGAATGAATACATTGCTCGTCCAAGTTAGATGACTTTAAGATAATCTGACATTTCCCAATTCCGATTGATCATATTCATAGACCATTTGCAAACACCAAACTTAATTCGCTCGTTACCCAGTTGGACAATCCACATTACGCCTTGTCCCATTCAGAACCCCGAATCAGACGATTACGAATGAAAAAGCTCATCCGGGCGATCCCAGAGCGCTCGAGCCATTGTACCAAATGCATCATCAATTCATCAGGCCAATTTTGTCGTCCCCGCAAAGCAGCTCGCAGAGTGATCCCATTACATTAATTATCATTCTCATTTCAATTTCAACGGCGCGCCATTAAAGCCGATTAAAATGCCTCCGAAAAGACTTATCATAAGTTAGGAATAGGCTTTGATGTATGCGCAGAAAAGTAATTGGCATTCAGACCGGAGTTCCCGTTTGTCTAATCCGAGCTATCAAATCAACCACAAGTAACGTTCTGTCTGAGCCGACGATTTTACGACACTGTCGATGCGACACGCAATATTTTGGCGCGCGACCATTTGGATTCTGTCTTTTCTTTATTCGCCGCGATCAAGTGACAGTGATAAGGTTCGTGAAACACGCGGAGGAGCTTTATTAGCCGGGTGAAATATTGCGTTTAAGGTCGGACTATTATGAAACAAGTTAGTAGAGTTTTTCATAAAATTAAAGGCTGGTTTGCATGAAGTAAGTATACTGTTAAACATAAATTTCCGGACATTTTTAACAGTGTAGCTATCACCTGATATTTATAAGACAATCTTACTGTCTAGAACCAAGGATATTTAATGTTAAATTTGGCCATTAATACGTGGGCAATATTGGGAGACCTACATTGGAAAAATACTGTAAAAGTATTTTAAAAAATACTGTAAAAGTATATATATACTTTTACAGTACTTTTTTAAGAAAATTTCAGAGATTTTCAGAGCGTTATTTGAACATCTGTGAAAAACTTTCAGAGGTTTTTAGCGAATTTCAGAGAATTTCAGAGATTTTCAGTGTTAAGATATTTCCAGAGGTTTTCAACGCATTCTTCAGATATTTCATTTCTACAAGGATTGTTATCAATTCAACACTGTTTCCAACTCACTTACAACTTTTCAGAGTGCCAAAAAGAATAAACAAACTTTTAAACATGACTCTCATAATTGTCCCATCCTAACCCGCGCCGGTGGAAACGGAACAAACTTGTTCGACCGTACTTTTACCGTTTGGCTATTCTTCTTTTTTTCCGGCAAACTGCTGTTGATTTTTGTTCGTAATTTTACGACACGTTACAAGTGTAGTTACAAGAGGCGCTGCAATTCCGAAAAGTGTTTTATCGCTGAAGATGCGGTAATTGAAATTGTCAAAGTGATATTGAGAGTTGGGAAGGATGACTTATGGCTGGTAAAGTGCGGAGAAAAAATGGAATATTTCGAATGTAATTAAACGTAAAGAGGGTTTGGGTGATTGTTTTTTATTAAAAAACGTCGCTGCCGCGAAACCAATTTCGCCGTTTGCATAAATCACCGGACTATTTACTTTTATTCGCGTGTAGTGCGCTATTACGTAACATAATCGAGCGACCCGACACCCACATGATAAGAGTACTCCAGGCGGCTTCATAATTCATAAGAGACATATTTCCCGGCTCGTTTCGAACTGGTTTCCCGGGCCGAAAGAACAGCGTTTTTGCGAAATTTATGAAAGCAACGTGCCACGCGCTGATGTAGCCTTTTCTTCGCTTTTCGAGTGCGGTCAAAAAGCTTCATTCTTGTTCAAGTCAAGTTCTTGATTTTAACGTTTGCATGTCTATTAAGGAGATAGCAAGATTTTTTTCCTTTTTTCCTTTCTTTATTTCAAAACTTTAATTTTTCATTATTTTATTCTGTGAAAGTTAATTAAATTTCACGAAATGATTCCTCATTATCTTCATCAAATTGCACCAAATTTGATTTAATTGACATTTACTTCCCATATTGAGGAACCTCCTTAAGAAAGGAATTTCGTTGTAATAAAGCTGTTTTAAATTCAGTGTACCAGTCGAAGATTCGCTTACTTACGGAGATCGCTTTAAATTCGACGAAACGCAAATAGTCATTGATTGTTCGGGACAGCTTTCGATATTATAAGAGGATTGCACTTTTGCCCGAAGTGACAGTGCCAGTTGTATTCAAGCCACGGAAGTTAAGCCATTAATTTGATTATCGAACTTCGTTGGATGCGACGGAACGAGTGGACGCGATTGCGCGTTTCATTGACATGTTAACTTTACCGGGTTTCGGATGACTTTGCAGTCGACTCTTTGATTCCATCTTTCCAGGGATTTCATCCGATTGTTTATTCAGAAACCATCCGAAGAAGGGATCAGAAATGTTATTTTACAACTTTTAGAAACTCAACATATTGTGAAAAAAATTGTGAAAAATATTGTGAAAAAAATCACCGTTACCATTGATTCTTCATACTGAAAATACCTAATTGATTAAATAAATACATGCCAATGAGTAAATGAAATTATTTTTCAATTTAATGCGCCATCATTTTAAACGAAAAAAAAATGCTCGATTATAGTAAACACTTAAAATTGTGAAAAAAGCCCAACCACAATCAATTTCAACTAATTAAGAGCGAAGGATAACTTTTTCATCTCCGAACAACTTCATTTCGATTTCCCGGTTGAAATCCCGTTTTTATCATTTGCATTACGAGGCGATTTCACGCTATCCAGTGGACGTCAATCCGGCAAATTATTAAATAGTCAATCAAAGTCGCTCGCTACTGAAAATTGGTAGCGATCGGACGTCGTGAGTTGTGACATTATGTAATGGTGGGAGAGATATATCCAAGCGGCTTTAAAGCGGCTGTAAACGGAGGCTTCTTTGTATTCATGAGGACCTTATGTAAATTGTGGCGGCGTTCTCGCACGCGAGCCAATGAAATTCGCCTCGAAAGCTGACAAGAAAGAAATGCAAAACAGTGCGACTGAGAACCAAGTGAGGGATGAGACTTGCTGCAACTTTGCAGACCGACCCGACGTTATGCAAAAATCAACCTCACCTGCGTGACCTGCCCTAATAGGACACCATATTTCTTCGCGTTTGCTTTTACAATCAATTCACCCTCGCTCGCAAAACACGCCTGTCATTTGACATGATTTTATCAGATTAAAAAAAACGATTCCAGTATACTTCAGAAAATACTTTGAAATATGCTGCTTTGAATGAAAAAATTTAATTTGTCATTTTGAAAACTAAGGTTTTCTTAACCTCAAAAAGAAAAAACAACTTGCATTTCAAATAGTGATTCAATGCCTTTGAATTAAAATTGCAGAATAGTATATATCTATATATTAAATAAACCTTTTGAGTATTCGAATGGAGGGACCAAAAGAACCACTTTGCGCCCGATATACAAAAAACATCACGGGTACTGATGGTATCCGAAAAGTGTAGGTTTCATCAGGCAAAAATGTTAGATTCTGAAAAATGTGTGATAATTGCAGGTATATAATTAATTGGAAATTTGCGTTGGGTCGTCAGGTGAGGCGCGGGGAACAATGAGTCGTTACGGGGGACAAAGTAGTGGATTGCGGAGGAACGCGCCGATTCATTTCCGCGATAGTGAGGGCAAGAGGATGAAAGAAGAAGAGCCGAGGGCTCTTTTAACGAAGCGTACGTGAAACGGAAACCAGTCCCGGAACCGATCCCAGAACAGGTTCGATCCTCTAACGTAATTGCCGTCATAGCGAGACGTTCAAACAAAAGCTCCACGAAATTCGAACCAACTCTAATTGCGCTACCTCTATTTTTCCATTACGCGACTTCTTACCTCGGCGCGGCTTTAACGATGTCAAAACTTTCGTTTCCTCCAATTGTCTGCCCGTATTTCCATAAAAAAGTGCCGACGATAAACAACAAATGTGAAACACTTCAGAAGCCAATTTCAGCTAAATTGATATTGAATAATCGGCAGACAATCGCCGTGTAAGAAAAGTAGGAAACGAAGAAGGTGGACGAAGAATCTTAAGGATAGAACTAATTCTACCATTGTAATTTGTTCATTCATTCTGCTTTTACAAGCAGAATATTGGTTTTGGAAAATGAAATTGAAAAAAGAAAGAATTATGCACTCAGAAAAATATTTAACAAATCCTTTTCAGTGAAAAGAATTCCTTTTGGTAGAAAAAGAATTTGTTTCAGGACAAAAGGATATTCTTTTTGGCTAGACATTTTTCAAAAGAAATTTTTTTCATTGAGGGATGAAGTAAATCGATTATGTTTACCAGATCGAATTTTAGATGAGTGTTTTTCTGCCATCAGTAATTTTCGAAGGAAAATGTTCGAATCGGCGAAAAATGTGCACACGCTGACTCGAAGAGGCTAACTTTGAAGTTCAAAGTGAAGAATGTCACGGTCACGCAGTCAACCGAGAACATCGGTGTCTTAGGCTCGAAAATAAGCCGCGGCAACTCTCTGCCTAGTTTCATTGATATACGAGTGGGTGTACACGCATGCACACCTCGCGCGTGTCTATGTGCGCAACATCAATTTCGTACTTTTTACGTGACTTTTCTGAGAATTGCAGCGAGAAATAGATGGATGAAGTAACGATTGGATCAGTTGAAATATTATACTGGCATTGTGCAGTTACCTGCGGCGATGGAATACCATTTTCGCGCGTTAGATTGAGTTAATTTAAGTTAAAAGCGTGAAACTGAGTTAATGCCGACATTAATGGCAGTTCAAATGATAATTACGGTCCTTTCACATCAACTTTTCATTAAGAGTCAAGCTCGGTAAATACATGTGAATCAAGTTATTTCACGTGTAAAAGTTTGAATAAACTCGAATTTTAATATGTTCTTTTGGAATTTTTAATTTAGAAGAAAATATGATTTTTTTCAAATTTCAATTTCTTTTTCATGTAGTCTGGTCATAGAAATGCATTTCATCGCTTGATTTTCATTAGCAATAGAAAATGATATTTCAAAAATCAAATTTGTTTGCTATGTGTACTTGCAATCCAATCAAAGTTAAACGTGACTTCTTTGCGATTTATTTTATAAAGATAAAACGTGACATTGGACAAAGAAACGTGAAACTATTTAAATATGGTCTGAGTTTTCACTAATTCGACTCGATAAACAGAATTGAAATACAAGTGTTCACTTTTGAATACTGGCTAATTAAAATAAATAAATTTGGAGTAACTTCTCTGGAAAACTGATTTTCCTATAATTTTTCCTGAAAGCATCCTGTGAACTAGAATGGTTATTTTTATTAGGTATTTTCACACGACTGGGTGAATGAATTATTCCAAATCACTGGTTCAAAATCCGATCACTGGCTGAATAGCCGTTTTTGAATGCGAGATCAGTTTTTATAGTCATTGTGAGATAATCAAGTGAGTTTTTCGGCCGACAGAAGCAAAGTAATATTATAATGAACAGACCCTGCGCGACGTCGAGAGTTACTGCAGATTTGTTCGTGTTATTTAAACTTTGAATTACGAACCGGCGGTGTGTAAATCAATAACGCCATTACTTTTACGCGACGATATTTTCTTCGCATCAGACGTCATTACCTTTATGTATCTCGGTTATTTATTTGTATCGGAAGGAACAAATTTCGCGTGCCCAAGCTGTTCTTTGTATCGATCTCGCGGATTTTCTATTTTGATGCAGAGCAATCAAAAGGGCGGAAGGATTTATTGTTCCGATTCCACGAGATTCATTTTATATTGTTTGCGATTATTAAAATATTTCAACGAACATTTGTTTGACGTCGATGAGTTTTGGAAATCAAAACTGTTGTTTTCAAACGCATGACTGACAACAATAAAAAATCGCTGAAAAAACAAGGTAATTTAGTAAACTAAATTAACGTGGTTGTCATAACGTAGTTAAAGAAATTAAGTCATTATAAAAGATAGTCAATACAAAAACTGATCAATTATAATCTTTAATTAAAATAGTGTCTTTTTACTTTATGAATCATTGTCCATATTGTAATTTCGTAAAATTACAATGTTATAAGTGCATTCATTAACGTACTGAAATAACATGATATTTCATAATAATCTCATAAAGGTAATTTTACATTGAACGATGTTGTTTTTGCGATTAACATTGTACTCAATGTAATTCTAACTAGTAATTATATTTCCTTTGTTAAAAGAATGAGAACGAAACTTGAACGAAAAGCGACCATTATTAATTTGCACATGATCGATCAGCGTTAAAGTGATGTCGAGTGGAAAGAAGAAGTTTGAATCAATCACTTGGTGTCAACAGTGATTTTCTTAAATTAATCGCAAATCAATTTATAGTTAAAAAAAAAGTCAATTGTTTGTAAAAAAAAGTTTGTAAAATAAACTTAATTAGTTAACAAATACAATCGTCGTTGAACTTTTCTGCATTTGTAGAAAAAAATTATTCAATCAAGCACAAAATAATGGCAAATATAACTGACCTTACTATCTCATAAACATTAATATAAATATCGCACACCTGTTCCAGAAGCATGATTCAATCAAGAATTAAATTTAATTCAATCAAGAATTAAAAAAAGGGTTATTTTTTAATTAACCCGTTGACTAAATTTGTCCACAGTAGTGGACAAAAAAATATTAATGTAAAACCTGTTTATCGCACGAAAAAGTAATAAAATAATATTTATTTATGTAGAACTGTCTGTAGGTTACTTTGGAATTGTAAAATACATTATTCATTTTTAAGATAATTGTAAACAACACGGGAAAAGTGTCTTCGAAGAAAACATTTAGACATTTTTAGTGTCTTTTTCATCAAAAAAACATCTTCGTTTGAGACGTTTTTCATGTCTTTTCTCCAAAACCGTCTTAAAAAAGGCACTTATTTTTGTAGAAAACCAGCTATTTTCGCAAAAAATATTGCAAATTTTAAAACACTATAAAAAGTTACTCACATCTTATATATGGCTATTTTTCATATTTCCGTTGAAAAAACTAAATTATCTATCAAATTATCTATTAACACCTAAAAATCTATCACTTAGCGATTTATCTACATTAAGCGAAAAAGTGCAAAAAATGCAGGCCTCTGATTCTTGCCGGGAAATGTTTTGCCTCGATTGTTTGTTTGAGCGAACTGGTTTCGCCGGGAGAACAATTTCGGGATGCGGATGCGCGCTCACGAGAGCGCTCAGCCACGAGAGCGGGATGACCTCGTTCCGCGCGGCGGCGGAAAATGCGCCGCGCGGTTCCCGTGCGGAACCGTGCCGGCCACTTATGTACCGTAATAACTTATGTTCGCGCGTAAGCGCGGCTCGCAGCCGGCGCTCCGATTGCGAGCCGTTATCGTGCCTCACGGAAATTCGCGGTCCATGGAAACGCGCAATTCACATTTCCCTTCCGAGGAAACGTTATGGAAATGGACCAAAGCGTTTCTTTAGTCGGCAATTTGCGTTTGCCACCGGTTTATGCTAATCGACGAACGGCATTAGCCTCGCACGGACAAGTTTGAAAAACAGTGGCCAAAAAACGGGAACTACTGAGGGCAAGAAAAGTGGAAAGTGGGGGAATTATTCAATTCAGTGAGCCGAGTAAAAATTTTGAAACTTCGCACATGACTGGCAACTTTTCACTTGTTATATTAATTGCTTAATTGTAACCCATTTTCCATGTTTCTAGACTCAAGTAAAACGGAGATTAGATAAACTCGGGTTTTTAATTGGTTGCGCATTTCGTTGAATATCAATGCGAAGGCGATTGTAATAAAAGTTTTGCAGTTACTATTAGATTAATAGACATTTGACTACACTTAACGTACAAATTTTGTTTTCCCTCGGATAAATTTCCACCGTTGTAGAAATGGAAATGCTGAAAATCATTAAATAGCTTTTAAAAAGTCTTTAAAAGTCTGAATGAAAGTCTGAAAAATCTCAAATTTGATATTGTTTCAGACTTTTTCGAGCTTTCTCAGACTTTTTTGATGTGACGTATGGGAAAAATAGGGAAAAATAGGGTAATTATGAGTGTAGAAGCAGTTATCTGAAACAGTCTGAAATGATATGAAAAATAGTCAAAATTTGAATATTCAGACATTTTCTCAAACTTTTCATTTTTGCAAAGGTAGCTATGTATATTTGTGCGAAAATGCTGCGCCAAAGGTATTTTCAGTCACAAGCTTGCGAGAAAAGATTATTGAGCAAAGATTTACGTCTCCGTGATGCAAACTTTTATGGGTATCGAGAATTTAAGTTCGTCAAAGGGAGATGATCCTGAGAACGAGGACTTCGCTCGAACGGCAAACGGATGACTATAATTCGCGACATTTTTCCTCCCTCAGACCGAAACTTGTACTGTATTGAGACGCGACTTCTGTCATCCGCTTTGGTCGTCAAAGGAAAATGAATTTGACGTTTTTGTGCTACATGCTCGGATAAAGCGTCGCAATTGTCTTTTAATCGAAAACTTCGGGACGACTGGACGGAACAAAGGAATCGTAATGTTGCGGAAATTAGTTGGACATTAACAAGGCTTTGCGTCGTTTTCGTCAAATCGGGGAAAAACCCGAAGCTCGATAGCTGAGAATTAATTGAAAGACGTCCTGGCATTTTTGATTTTGCGTCGATTCAAGGGCTTTTTGTTCATTTAGTTTATTCCTACACGTTGTTTCTCCTCGACTCGACGAAGCTCGCTGAATGCTCCCCGGGAAATTAGTTCAATCCACTGTATTTGTTTTCCTTACTCGTATGACGCATCGATTTTTCTTATTTCCGTTTATTTCCTGCACGCGAGAGCGATCTCTTTACCTCGCTATAAATATCTCGATAGCCACGATGTCCTGCTTGATGCCCACTTCGGAGCCGGTTCTGTGCATTCGCTTTCACGCTTGCATTTTCTGTCGCGTTCGCGGTGAAGCTCGCATTTTTGCCTACTTTTTTCCGATTCGCTCAAGTTTAAACAAATGATTGTTCGTGTGGAATAACTCCTTGATTTATCACAGAATTCGATTGCACTGAGAAAACTGACTTATTTTGATTTTCTGACTGAGAAAACTGATTGTATAGCTGAAGATATAAATGGCGATCCTGCCAGGATCGTCATTTTTTGTCGAAAAATTTTACTTTACTAAATATCAAGTTAAATATTATCACATTATTACATTATATTTAACATTAAAACTGATTTTTATGTTCGGTAAAAGATTTGAATTTCTTAATATATGATACTTCTTTCTCCTTTCCTTATATTCCTAGACTAGAGATAGATAACTTATGTTGAATAATTATAAAAACAAGTTGACAAGTTTATATCACTTGAGGCGACGCAAACTGTCACATTTCAACTTAAGCACAATTGCCAGGAATAGTGCCCCAGTTGCGATGAAACCTTAACGAGCCGCCATCACTGGCAAAATTGCTGTGAATCTGTTTTCGCGGTAAATGGGGCAGATTGGCCCATTGTTCGTGCGCGTGGTGCGCGTTTAGTTATTGTTGAAACAAATAATATTTTGATTGCAGTTTTACGGCCGTAATTTCAAGGCCGTCCGCGTTGTAAATTCATGTGCCAAGTCACGCGAGCCACGTCAAACTGAGCGCTTGAATGAAAATTAAGAACGATCCTCGCGAGTGTTATGAAAATAAGAAGAAAGCGCGCGACTCGTAATTCACGGGAAACTCGGCGTTCGAGTAACGCGAATCGTAAATTTTCCGTTCGCACCGCGGGCACATCTTTCTCCGACTTTCTTCTTTTTCACACAGAGGATAAAGAGGGTACCTGGACATTAATATTTATTACATATATATGTGTATATAAATTCGACGTTGTCAATGGCTGTTTATGGCGCGACCAATTTCGAGACATTTAAATTACATTGTTTTGACAGTTAAAGTAGTATATTCGTTACCAAGAAATGAAAATTATAATATTTTAATATTCTATAATTAATAAATAAATCAAAAAAATTACTTTAAAGAATACTATAAATCTACACTCCTTTTTTTTATTTTATAAAAAAGGAAAATGTTTTCTTTATTTGCTTTTTTAAATACATTCAGTTAACGATATTTACGTAACAAATTGATTAGAATGGAAAATTAACTTACAGAAAAGTAAAATTAATTTGAACTGACGTAAAATTAATTCGAATCAACGGAAAACATTGGGCCGTTGTATTTTGAGACTGACGTAAAATTTGGACGCGAAATTGACAGATAAGGAACAAATTGATGCGACATAATCGGCGTGCGCGCGACACGTCGCGACTCGAGGAGGTTATAAATTCTCATTTGAGCTCGCAGTCGTGTTAGATTATTCAACGCGCAAGCCACGCAGGAGAGAAGTCGCCTCGAAAGCACGATAATTTATGGCGGCTGTTCGTAGCGCGCGTCTACTCGCTCCTAATTGTGGCTATCGGCTGCGTGCGCGATGCTCGCGCAATTGTAATCGCGAAAAAAATTGATTAGTTTCCAATCGGCGCTCGCAAACGCTTATCCGATCGATGCCTAATTGGCCGCGATCCACTCGTAATTTAACGAGCCACGACTTTATTTCGCGAAAAATCTGGCGGGCTAAATCGATTTTATCTCGTCGGCAAAACCATTTGTAATGATTGTAATGATGGCAAATTGCGGACGATGCAATCGAACGAAAAACGTTTGACGTCGCCGGGATGTGAACCCGATTTCGGGGGTTACATTGACGCATTTCGGAGACTGTGATAAGGGAGTCAGAACGTAAAAAAAAAAACAGTCTCAAATTGTATTATAGAGGTTGGAATTGAAAGTAATTTTTTTAATTGCATAAAAATGTATTAATGACGTATGAAGTTTCAGAAAATAATTGGCCAATAAAGTACTCATATTGCCTCTTTATATCGCAACGTAAAAGACTTAAATGCGCAATGAAAATTTAATTTTATTGGTTCTTATAAATCTTTTTAATATGAACAAAAATTTATTTATAACGAAAGGAATACTTTCGTAATAATGCAACCCAAATTGCCATTTCTTAGAGTGAAATAAATATTTTTTTAATAAACGGTGTCCGGTTTGAAATCTGATTTAGTCGTAATATCCTTACCCCAAAAATTTTGCCATTCTGCATGCAAACCCTAAAATATTATTGCAGTCAAAACTGTCGTATATAGCTTTGTTTTGATCAATCACTGCCAAACACCACGTGACATAGATTTAACCGCAATATTGTGAACCATTCTTTGTATGTATTTATTATGAGATGAGATTGCTGAAAATTCACTCGGTCCAAAATTACTCGACCAAATCCGTGGGATCGTTTATACCGATTTACATAAATATTACAAATATAGCTCAAAATCTTATAAACCTGGCAATCTTCGCGGTTACCATAATCCATCTTCAGCGGAATGCGTTTTTCTTGTGCAATATCGATTCGCGCGGTGCGCAATGTTGCGATACAATGTACAGTTAGGGAAACATATTTCTCTGTATATATCGCGCAGGACATACTTTTTATAAGAAAAAAAAAAAAAAAAAAAAAAAACGTAGAAATGTATGCACGTAATTTTATTGTTTGGTCGTTGAATTTCAACCAAAAGTTGTAATATTGTGACGCGGGCAGTTAGTTACGGCAAGACATGTCGACGTAATTTCTGGTGGCTTTAATACGGTATAACGAACGTAATAATTAATGTACAGTGCGAAAAGTGGTCGCTATAATTAGCCGATTTGGCTAATTAAATGAGCTAAATAGATTTCGGATGACGAATTAGGGCAATCGATCACAGTTCATGTTTGAAACGTCAGTATGATTTGCTAAATAATAGAATGTGGTGAAATTAAAATGTTCCGTTTTGATTAAAACGAATATTCCGTTAGATATTATACTGATTCTTTTTAAGTTTAAAGCTGAGGATTCATTACGAATTTCATCAGACAATTAAAAGGAAGTTCAATTAAACAACTTTAATTGTATTTAAGTGTATCCATCAGCAAATTTGAATAAAAGAAAATAAGCTGGTGTAAAATGAATATTTTAACATTTGATTTGAATGTGAACATTTGAATGATTTATGTTTACATCGAACACTCATAAAATGAAATAATTTCATACGCATTGATTCTGAATTTTTGTTCATAGGTGCGATTATTTTGCATCGAAATATAACAAGCTTTTATCTGTTTCCATTATCTTCCATTACTTCCACTAATTTATGAATATTTAAAATTGTAACAAAAGGAATTTTCTTACAAAAGGAACTGCTTTCAAATTGGAAATGCCGTCATATCAACGCAAATGTGTGTTCCATTTTAATACCAGATATACCGATTCCGTTCAAATCAATTCATTCCAACGTAGAGAAATTAAATATATCCCAATAGCGGGAAAAAGAATGTCTCTCAGTCAACAAATTGAATTAAATTCATTTAAGGGGATGCAGTAGCCAAAATACTTTTGGCTACTGCAAAAAGGAAAAACGAATGTAAAAATACAGGGTTAGTTTTATTTGCCAAATTTGCATCGATTTTTACCGTCCATTTATCAGCCGGTAAAACAGCCTTGCATTATGTTAAGCCAATTTTTGTATGCATAATTCAATTACGATTTTCAATTAAAAAACTATCTAACAGTTTATGAGTTAGAGCATCCACACAATGAAAATTTAGAATAACTTACCATATAGCATTGAAGATACATGTTTAATAAATAATGAATAAATGTTAAATAATATTAAACAATATTTTTATGGCACAAAATAAATCAAAGTGAAGAAATCTGACGTAATCGCAGTTTAAGTTTAAATAAATGATTATATTACCAAATTTATATAGAAACCACGCGTTTTAACGAACCTTTAGATATCATTTGTCTGTTCTCATTAACATTAGAAAATATTTGAATGATATCAACAAAACTTCTACTAACGAAATCATCAAAAAATGCTTTAACATTTTAATTATATAGCTTTTCTTTGGCGCCCTAAATATCCGTCCCTTCGTAAGTGCTACCTTAATGAATAGCCGTGCGGGAAAAGCGCGCTTCTCAAACGTCCCGAGTTTGCACGCGAGTTAGAATCCGATTAGCATAAAGCGGAAGCGAGGCAACACAGTGTCGAGGACAATGGCGCTCTCGTGTCCAGTCGAGCGAGCCGATGCGACCGTCGACCGTTAACGCACTCTGTAATTTTGTCAAGTTAACGCGTCTCTCTCGGGTAATCCGACGCGACTCGGTCGTCATTTTTCACCACACCGGTCGTATTGCAAAATGACCATAAATTCCGATTTAACGCCTATATTAATCGGTATGCAAATCGCGCGCCTTAACCCGGCGTTTCGCTAAAAGACTCTCGGATAACAAAGGCGTCAAAAGGACGCACACACTTGACCCCGTTTTCGCATCGCTTTTGTGTCACAACTTTGCTCCTTTTTTCCGCTCTGCCTTTTCTCTTCCCCCTTCCCCCCTTTGTTGCTGTTTTTTGCCTGTGCTGTGGTTACCCTTTGAGGAGATTTTCGATGTTTAATGCGGCTCATTTGTTTCGGTTCACTTATGATAAATGAGCGCCGAGAGATATACAATGAAAATTTATCAATAATAAATTATCGGTGCGGCATGAACAATGGAAAATGATCAATGCAAAGCGTGTGATAGGAAAGAATCGGGGAGATGTAATCGGTGAATAATGATCGAGGGAAAATGATCGATGAAAAATAATTAGCGGCGAATGTTGAGCAGCAAATGCAACGGGGAAACTGCGAGAGAGCGCCGATTGAACAAATATTACGATGCGAGGTTCGAGGCAATTAATCAGAGGAAAAAATGTTTAGTTCGTTAAGAGCTTGTTTGTTAATTTATCAAAAATATTTTATTAATATAACAAGAACCAAAATATTTGGTTAATTGATTTAAATTAAAAAGATTGCTCAAATTTGACGAAATAGGTTTAATTTAATTTCATTTAATGTTTGAAAAACATATTTTTTCAAATATGTTTCCGAGTTTGCCATTCAGTTTGAACAAACGTCTCGTTTTTCAACGTCAATTCCAAAGTCAGATTTCTGCCGGGACTAAAGATGCGCGAAATCATTTCTTGACTCGCACATGTCAATTTGACGCGGAGATTCGTGCAAATCAACACACTCAGCGAAATTACTGCTCGGCCGATTATCCTCTCGAATCAACGCGGTAATGACATACCGACGTATTTTCATGTCGACTGTCATTCTTTCGCCGGCGCCGCTGACCTCAGTCCCAGCACGCTTCCGCATTAGCCTAGTTCTTTTTTGTCGCGCTTTTTGTTCGCCCCTCGTTTGATTTCGTCGTTATTCAATCGCGCGAACTAATTCTGTCATGCCGAATCGAATGGCTAATGAATCGCTCGCATAAGTCGCGTCATAAATCGCATTCCACTCCAATCAGTAAAACAACTAATTTTTAATCAAAACAGTCAATTTCGATTACTTTTCCACCGTTTCCTGTCGAAATTAGGTCTGCCGAAAACTATCTAACTTGATTAAAAACATTCCATTTAGATAGTTCCAGATTTTCCACCGGATTTTTACCCCACAAATTTTACATTCTCATTAAAAAATTTTTCTGAATATATTGAAAACGCGTTGATTATTTAATCAACGCGTATATACTTTTCATACTTTTCAAAGATTAATCGATATTTTTAACTTTTTTTAACGTTCCTAATCGAAATATCATTTTTCTGTTTCAGGTAAGGATCCTCACTCTGACTTCAGTTTCAATTTTTTCAACTTCAGACTTAGACTGGTAATGTTTTAACGTTTTGATAAAAATAGTCCATTTCCAGTCATTCTCTGGAAATGAACGACGACATGCCAAAGATCCAAAATACGGAATGTTTCATAAACGAGGACCTTCGTTTGCAAAAAGGGCAACGCGAATGGCTTAATTCGCGCGACGTGGCACGTGTGTTTGGCAATTTTCGCGACGGCCGTGCGGGCTGTCATTTTCGTTTAAAAAGAGCGCGTGTCTCGTGCACTTAGCCGTCCAATTACCTCGCGTTGTTAGCATCATTACAGGCCGACGCTGCTTCCCATTTTCTCAGCGGCGACCTTCGTGGTCACGGCTCGGCTGCGCTACTTACGGTACACGATACATCCCGTGCGTGGGCGTGCGCGAAAGCACTTCTTTTTCGCCCTTTTCCCCGCGTTTTGTTCATTTTTCCCAATCGATTCCGATTTGTTAAGTTTCGGATGTCACTTTTCTTACCCCGTTTGTCTCCGGATTGTCTGTTTCATTTTTTTAAATTTTTGACGAGGTTTTGGAATTATTTAAATTCCATACTACGCTGAAAAGATTTTCTAAGCTTTTAATACCTTGCATATGAATTCTTTAAAAAATTCCGTTAGTAAAAATGTTTTAGATGTTTAACGTGTTTTCAATTTTTGTACTCGATTTTATAGGTTAAGTGCATATTCAAAGATTAGTTAATTCAAAATAGTAGAAAGTGACTTTTATTATGTTACGTTTTTTAGGAACTAAAATAACAAATAAATGTACAACTTCGATTTTATGTTGAAAAGTGTAAAAATAAGTTAGCGCCTAATTTTTCATTCATCTAGTCCTACCGGTATCATTAAAATGATTTATAATAACCAGTTATATGAAATTCCAATAATTACGAACATTTGCATAATAATTAACAGTACCCACAAAATGATAAGATGTGAATTAATTTATGATTAATTCTACTTCCAAGAACATACAAATTAGGTATAGATTGTTTCAACTCTAAAATGCGATAATTTCAATTCAAAACCGAGAACTATGCTAAATTCTGAGTCTAAGTAAATTTGACTCGTTTTTTTAGTTAATCAAATTGGGTAATTCAAGTTTCAAATTGATTTCTCGCAGATTTAGAAAAAAACAATCTGATTTGAAGTTTAATTAACTTTTACAATTCTTAAAAATTACTTTAACTCGGATGATTTTCCCATTGTGCAAGTTAAAAAATAGATCAAACCCCAAATATAAAAATCGACGTTAACGAAAAGACTGATTCCTTAATATTTTCTCGCATGATCGTACATTTCTCTGCGTAACATCGACAGGACAGTGAAAAGAGATTCGAGTGATTTAAAGCGCCCTCTACATAAAACGCAAGATAGTAAAAACGCGTGCGCCCAGTGATACTTTATTGCGTATGATATTATAATATTATAAAATTAGCACATACACGTTTAACCACCCAGGCGTGTTTGTTCGGCAATAATTCTCGGCAATGGACAACGCGAATATAATTTACGCGTCGTAAAACGAGCGAATAAACTTTCGCGAAAGAAATGTTCGACAAATCGACTGTCTGGCAAACGGCGCTGAAAAAAGTTGCCCGGCACTTGAAAAGTTGATGACTTTTCCTTCGAGAATATTGTTGCAAAAATTGTGAACTAATTTCGAGCAATTTGTTTGAATGGAAACTATACTCGTCGAACACATAATTTAGCAAAACAGTTGGCCGAACAAAAGATAATAACAGTCGAACTAATTTGATACTTGTTATAAACGGCGGATTAAACTTATTTATTAGAGGAGACTTAAACACAGTTTTTAGCGCGTTATATTTATAAATATCAATCGTAAATAACCGTGAATAACTGTTGTTAAAAATCGGTGTAAAAGTGTTGCGCACAAGGAGAAAAGGAACTTCTTTTCGCCTTGAACTCGAGCGTTACCGTGACGCGCGTAACATAATTTGTGTTGCGCGTTTTAAAAGTCGCGCGAACTTGAACCTGCAATCTAAAAGGCAATGCAATCTTGTTTTGAAAACCATGTTACGCCCGAGACCTTCGGCGTATACTATTTTTCATAACGGCGATGCTCAAGTATCGAAATGGAGCAAACGTCGTAAAATCGTATTTCGCATGACAGCTCGTAATGCCGGCGCGAACGGAACGCGGTTTCTCGTTAGGGAAACTAGCTAAAAACGAGTCATTGTGTATAATTTAAACACGACTACCCTATGATTTCCCATTTTAAAAATATCGAAGAAACAATTCATATAACATAACTAGTCTGATTTGCTAAAGAGAAATAAAAAAACCGAAAATGTCCTAAACAAATGCAGTATATCTTTGGTGCTAAAAAATCGAAATGTTTGAATCAGGATATTTTGTGGTGAAAACAATCAGAATTCTTGATAATGAAAAATATCACTTACAAAAAATTAGTTTCAAAGTTATATTTGTATCCAATGCTCTTAGAGAAATATTCACTGTATAAAACTTTTATTATTTTCGTAAATATTTTAACATTCAGGAAAGCTATGTTCTGACTGGATTCCTTCAGAGCATATTTTTAATGAAGAAAATGTGCCTGATTTCTTTTAAACTAAAAACTTTCGTCCTTTTCTCAACAAGCAAAATTCTTGTGATAATATTAAGACCGAAAGAGAGAAAGTCTTGAACAGTGGAAGTTTTTCTTGACTCAAGAGAGTTGTTCTTAGATCGCACTGATTTAAATATAATAATACTTCAGTGCCAAAGATAAATCATTGCTCACTGTCGTCTGCCTAACGACCAACAAAAACAATTACATCGCGCGAAAAAGCTTTAATGACATTCGCCAATTACCGCGACACTTGTAGGAACGCCGGAAAGTCGCTTTGAGAATCTCGGCGCGTTGGCTTTTTCGCCGCCCTGAATTGGCTCGTAAATAACAAAAAGTTATTCGCCATTTTATTTGCGCTTGAATTACACTAATGCCGCGCTAGCCTAGTAACTTTTCTCGGCCGCGACTAAAGCGTATCGCGTATCGTGATCCCGAGCGTGTCATTCATTATTGTCCCGGTCCATTAACAACAGCGCTGGACGCGATACGTAACTCATACGCGCCATTTACATCGCCGAGTATCCCGACATTACAAATGAACGCAAAGTGCGCGTCCGCAATAATCGTCGGAGCTTATTATCGAACGAGGAAGCTGTCCCCTTTTCCCCCTCGGGTTGCGGCGCGTTTCAATGAATTTAATCACGATTCGTTGCTAGCGCGGGCTTTTCAAGTTTACGATTTAGGAAACGCGCGCCTTCGACACGCTATCTCCACGCAAAGATTTTCGCTGCAAAAATGCTTCATTAGCCCGGTTCGACGGTATTTTCAGCCTGAAAAATATTGGATTAAGGATGTTGTAGCAAAATGAACTTGTTTAAGAAAAACAGTAATTGCAAAAATTAGCTATTTTGTAATTTGGAGAATAGATGTATGTATACAATTTTATGTACCATGCCGAGGCCAGATATAAAGTGGTGTATATTGTACATATATTAGTTTGACCTTTTTACATGAAATAGATATATACGTATAAAATACATATATTATACATGTAGTAGATATATGTAAAATGTATGTTCTTCAGGCTAGCGTATTTTCAATTCATGTTGGGCAAATAATGGAAATATTCTAGTTTCAATTTTATAACGTTGATCACAATATGTCAGAAAGACAGAACACAATAAGAGTACTTCGTTGGTGAGTTTCTTACTGCAGCTTCATATATTTTTTATTTTAAAATAATTATATAAATTACAAATTCAATTTCCTTTGGTATATGACGTACTGATTTGTTTAATATTAGTTTAATATTTTTTTAATATTAACTAATTTAAATATTAGTCAATAAATTCAGTTTCGTAAAATGTGTTTTATTTATTTATTAATCAGTACAATATAGTTTTGATAATGATTTTTAGTCGCCATAACCCCCGTTAGAACAAGATGTATATTATACATATATTAGATGGACATTCATACATAAAATAGATATATACATATAATAT
>JABFPB010001033.1:0-28603 GCA_022817645.1 Ceratoteleas bidentatus | reverse complement strand
GAAGTTTAGTTTGATATTGATAAAAACAAAACACGTACGTTTTTCGACTTTAGAAATGTCATTTATAATTAAAATACTTTATTAACACAATTTTCCGAGGGAATGTGCAAGATATGTTGTTACAGTTCATATTTTATTTTGCACTCCCAGTTGACTCCTTAATGTGGAGTAAACTTTACACCGCCATTAAGTTATATTTCACTCTGAAATTAGTTTTGCTAAACTTCAATTTTATTTAGGAATTTAAAAACGTTTGATAAGATAATCATTTATCAATTTTTTTTTTAATTTAAATCCTAAATCCAATAAAATTGAAGAGTTTCTCTTATTTTTAAAGAGAAATACGAGTTCCTGTTTCTTCCAAACAGGAACTCTTATTTCTCTTCAAACATTTTCATCTCCTCATAATTACTGTTTACAATGAATTTTAATTCATTATAAAGCAATTAGAATGCTACTTTTTGATCGATATTAATGAGGTTTAAAGTGCAATTAGAGAGTGAGTTTGTAATGGACCTGAATTAGTTTTTTTTCATTACATTGCTCGAAGGAAATAGTGCAAAGATTAATATGAATGAAAATGGGATTCGAATTGGACATTTCTTTGGATGAAAACGAGAATAAATGGGAGGAACTCACCATCCTGCGTGAGGCGCGGCGCATTTTCTTCTTCTCCGACATCCATCCGATTGTCAAACTTATTATACAATACTTGTAACCGAGTTGACACTACGTCCACCATGTTATTTGCTCTGAAACATCCAAGAAAAATCGACATAAGTTATTCTATTTCGCTTAACAAAAAAATAAAAACGCTAATCAGTTAATTTTAAGAAAAATAAATTAAGAAAAAGATAAAGTTTTATTTTTTTGGTTATTAATAAAAATTAGTAAGCCTTTCCCACAAAATTCTCAATTACAAATTTTCGAGTTTATGAAAATCACAAACCAGTTTATAAATATTATTTATCATATTATTTATTACTAAAATTAAATCAGTTCAACTTGTTACTGTAAAACTAACTGATTGAATTCATTGAAATTTGAAAATATTGGGAAAAAGTTAGTGAACAAATTTGTAAAAAAGGACAACATTTGGAATTATTGTCGACTCATTGTTCGCAAAACATTCAGCATCCGAATGTTGTTGCGCATTAATTGCAAAGGGAAAAATGAAGTCCTTGTAAATGGGTCAATAATCGCGATAGATCGGCCGGTGAAAAAACGCGCGACATCTGACGTTTCGCGGCAACTTGTTGTCAGCGTCATTGCGGTTTATCGCGATTCGTGGACAGTTTCCATATTTTGTTTATTATTTTGTCGTTGACATTGTGACAGTCAAGTCGAGATTAAAGTCGAAGCCTTTATTCTGCCGAGTCTCATTTTGCAAGTCATCTTTGTTTGTCAGAGAGGATCTTTTTTTAAATAAAAATAGAATTTTTGTTTAAACATTCGTTTATTTATTTTTTATTTTTATTTTTTTATTTATTAACGTTTCCTCTGAGCATTTCCGAGAAAGATTCCCAAAAGCGCCACCTTGCGGCAAAATTCTGAAATGTCTCAAAACTTAATTTTTAATATTCAAAGCATTCGCCAGAGCTTTTCTAATGTAAATATCGTTTTCCTTAGGCACTTTCGAGAAAGATTCCTAAAAGCGCCACCTTGCGGTGAAATTTAGAACATTGATGAAATGTTCAGCTTTTGCCTATTTCGAACCATAACTTTGTAAATGAGAAAACACTGTGGAAAACACTGCAATTTCTGTTGTTTTTATAAAAGTCCAATGTATTCTCTCATTTAACCCGTTAGGATAGTCGACGTAAAAACCGACGATCCACACTTGGCATTCCTCAGACTGCGATCACCTTTCGTTACACAACGGAATTATCGAATTTCTATTTATCAATTGATCGCGCTCTTAATCACTCGTGTGAAGTGTAGTATAAATTTGCACTTTTTCATGTACACAAAGAGTCGAATGAATAAATGACTAGAACCGCGGAGGTACCGTTTCCGGTGCGCAATGCTACGTCCCGCCTCTGTAATTTCGCGTTTTTCTTTTATTGCACACATTTTAATAACAGACATAAACTGAAGACGTGCAATTCAACATTGTATCACATATCTTCGGATTGTATGACTTGAAATTTCATCCTTATTGCACCGAGAGTTTGTTTTTGTAATTTTTTTTCTTTTTAAGTCTCTGAATAGTGAATTTTTGTGTTAAAATGCCTTTTATATAAAATTACATAATTTTTATATGCGAAAACAAACGATTCTATTTAAAAAAATTGGATACTTTCGAGAAAGGTTCTAAAAGCGCCACCTTTTGGCGAAATTTATCGAATATAATACAATTTTCAGTATCGACTTAATTTTGAATTTGAATTCAGACTTTAATTCGTAAACAAAACAGTCAAATTAAGGACAGACTGAAAATACACAACAAAAAATTAACACTTAAATAAATATCTACATAAGTAAACATTTACAGTATGAATAATGAATCGTCTGAGTGAAATATAAAAGATAAAGAGGCATTCACGACAGAATTCCTTTTCGTTTCGAAGATAATTTGGCGGCTTGAAATTCACTATCGATTCTTCGTTCGATCAGACTGAAACGACGAATCTGTCGAATGTACAATTCGAGAAAATATCGTGTGCCACTGGCGAGACACGAAACCGGTATGTCAAAAAAGGTATAAATAGGTGCGAACGCAAGAAAAGAATAACTCAGTTCCGCGGAAGTATTGCGCCAATCGCTCTCGTGGTTTTCGTGCCGAGAAACGTCGAATTCTAATGACGCCATCTGGGAACGCCGCAAGATCGAAGTATAAGTTGTAGTTCGACAAAATTTCGCATTATTTTGTGGAAAATCGTGGAATTTTCTTGGTTTCCTCTTGATTTAACGTTTTTTACTAAACGCCATCTATCGGGAAAATGTTCAACTAATTAAAAAGTTCAATTTTAAACAAGACCAGTTTGATATGTACAATTTGAATCGAATTTCTATTAAAAAATATTGTGTAAATGACTTCTTGTGAGAAAGACAAAGCCACACGCCACCTAGCGGAGAAAATTCAATTCATTTAACTCCAATCGACTATAATCGAACTTTCAGACAAACAAAATTAAAAACAATAATAAAAATAGCAAAAATGTTGAATTTCCTGAAAACTTTCGTAAAACAAAATTTAAAAAGCGCCTCCTATCGGTCGAATCTCGAACTATGCGCCACCTAGCGGAGAAAATCCAATTCGTTTATCTCCAATGAAACCCTCACACGAAAAAATATTAAAAATAATAACAAAAATAGCAAAAATGTTAAATTTCCTCAAAACTTTCGTAAAAAAAATTGAAAAGCGACTCCTATCGGTCAAATCTCGAACTAGCCACCGAATTTTAGTTTCTCCTACTGTTTACGAAATTACGTTTTAATTTTTTGAACTAATGCCGACGACATTGACGATCAAGTTAATGTTCAAATGATAGCTCTTTAGGCCGACGAAGCTCGAAAGAAGCGCAATTTCCGAGGGAGCGTAGGACACGAAAATAGCTGGTATCGCACGCTCATCATGAGGTACTCTCAGCCGAGGCGGTTTATCAATGTTTTTAGGTTTCCCGCTAGTTATTAGAGAGCACCGCTCAATTTCTCGTCGAGAGACTCGGATTTCGCGTGTTTTTTGTCAGTCTAATTTACGACTATAAATAGGGATCGAGTGCTCTTTGATGATTTTAGCTCCGCGAACATGTGTTCGGTGCCTCTGCACCGTGGAGAACATGTTGTTTTTTTTGTTTGCGTCGTTTCTCGGACGACATTTCGTCAAGTCTTTGTTTGAAAATAAGTTTAGGAACACATGCGGGCATGTTTATTTATAATGGTGGTTTTGAAAGGTTATGTCGTGGAATGCCGGTGGAAAAATGGTGGAGTGAACATTTTTGATTGTGGAAATTTTCGGGAGTTTGGGTTGTTTAATTTTGTTTATTTAATTTTGTATTTATTATTTATTTATTAACTATTTTAATAATTTATAAATTATTAATTTATTAATTCTGAATAAAGATTAAATGTTTTTTTTAATTCTTTACTATTTTTTAGTAGAAAATATGTTTAATGTTTTTCATTCAAAACATTGTTTGTATTATTTGTTTTAATTAAATTGAATTGAAGTCGCGTTCGAAAATTTGAAAACACGTTCAGGTGTGAAACTAATTTAAACATGTTCAAGTTTCTAAAATTGTTCTTCTTTGTTGTCTGTGCTGTAAATATCAGAGTGAAAAGACGATTAGCATATTCAATAACAGCATTGGAATGTGCATAAACGAATGTGGCCATTCAAGTGACAAAGTTCTACAAAGGTTCAAACGCTGGTCAGTTACATGTTATATATGTGAAAAATATAGTGCCTTGAAATCAACGTTTACGTTAGTGAAAAATCAGGATTAATTTCACGAAAAATGTTATTTTATGCTTGCTCCTATAAGAACGTCTGTAGAATACAGTTTTTATCGAATTCCAATTATACAATCTTCTCCATTAATTGAAATTAATTGCACACGTCCAGATCATCCATTTTACTTTGAATTTATCTGATAAAATGGGGAAATCTACTGGAATTAAACTGTCAGGATTTCAAACGTTTCAACCTTTATCCGATATTTTTATAGAATCAGAGATTGTAATGAGAACTGTTTGGAAATAATAAAATAAAATGGGAAATAATAGAATTCTTAAAATATGTTAATTTACGTATTCGTATTAATTTCATTAATTGAATAAATTATGAAAAAAGTGTATTTAATTAAAGTTTTAATAAAGTAAGATATTCCTTTAAATCTATAAAAGAAAGAATAAAATAAAACAAATGACAATTTTTATTAAGGCATTGTTAACTTAATTTTCAACGATAACAGCTAATATATCAACTCCTACAAACTTTAAATGCCTCGAGTCGACACTTCCGAATGTCAGTTCAAGCATTAACTACAACCAATTTAAAATCTCCACTCAAAATATTGAATAATTAATTGCAAATAATTAATCATTCACATTGATTCAACATGATAACAGGCGATGACAAAAATGTTGCAGTCTCCATTACTCATGCTTTTAGCTCTTTATTTTTAAGAATGCGCCAGTTCTTGTTCCGTGGAATTGTTAACTGACATTACTCTTTCCCAACACTTTGTCTGATAGTCGAGTAACTCGCGATCAGCCCCCGCACGGTAGAAAATATATTCACAAAATGTTTGCAGTTGTATAACTTTCTGTTAGAATAAATTAATTTTAAATATATATTATTATGCACTTCTTTTCTGCATGCATTTTTGCATCTAAAAATTGCACGAGTGAGTAGAAAATAATGCATAGAAAAATGCATTACAAAAATTCATTTAAAATACTTACAAAAGTGCATGGAAAAGTGCATACAAAGATGCATGCAAAATGCATACACAAATGAATGGAAAAGTGCATACAAAAATGAATGAAAAAGTGCATACAAAAATGCATGTAAAATGCACACACAAATGAATGGAAAAGTGCATTCAAAAATGCATACACATATGAATGGAAAAGTGCATTCAAGAATGCATACACAAATGCATTCGAAATGCACACAAAAGTGCATAATCACTAATTAGAACTAATGTCTAATTACCAAATTTTATATATATAAAAAAATAAAAAATCTACACCTTTCTGACGAAATGTGCGTGTTACATTTGATCTATCTTTCGAACATGTTTTCTTCCGTGCGGGCGGACTCGCGCGTGAACATGCGCCGCCAGATAAAGGCCCTCGCGTGATGGAAACATTTTCCGTCGTTTAATTGATACAACCGGGGAGGGGGCGCCCCCTTTGTCCCGCACTTATCGCCGCTCTTTTCGTGTAAGACAATGGATTTATCAGCGCGGTTCAACAGTTATCGCGGGGCCACGCTTCGAGCCACCGGTTTCGGTGCACGAAGACGCGACTTCCTCCCAATAACAATTTCAACGGGTCAATTTTAATTCGCCCCGCGATGATCCGCGCCTAGTTTCGCAACGGAACCGCGGCTTTCTCCGCACGCGCGCCGCCGATAACTCAATTACACGCTATTTTTCTTTTGCAATCGCAGGTCGTCGGAATGTTAATCAAATTTCGCGCCTACTGCTAATTTTTATTGTATATATATTCAATTTTATTAAACCAAACCGATTGTTTAAATGGTAACTATTATTTATTTTTGTTTTTAAGAAAAAAAAAATTAATTTGAAAGACAATTTTTTTCTAAAGAATTTTAGAGAATTTGAAAAATTATTAATATGTGCACTTTTTATCATGCATATTTATCAGGCATGTTTGTATGCACTTTTGGATGCATTTTTATACACTTTTGAATGCATTTTGTATGCAATTTTGTATGTATTTTTATATGCACTTTTGGATGCACTTTTGTAAGCACTTTTGTATGCACTTTTGTATGCATTTTTTGTATGCATTTTTGGGTGCATTTTTGTAAGCATTTTTGGATGCATTTTTGTATGCACTTTTGGATGCATTTTTGTATGCACTTTTGGGCGCATTTTTGTATGCACTTTTGGGCGCATTTTTGTATGCACTTTTGGACGCATTTTTGTAATCACTTTTGAATGCATTTTGTATGCAATTTCGGATGCATTCTTATATGCACTTTTGAATACACTTCTATATGCACTTTTGTATGCACTTTTGGATGCCTTTTTGTAAGCACTTTTACTTGCATTTTATCATGCATTTTCATATACAATATTGTTAGTACTTTTGCATGCACTTTATTATGCATTTTTTGCATGCATGCACTTTTGCATGCAATTTAGTCAAATGCTGATCAAAAATAAAAATTGGGATAAATCTGGAAATCGGTACTTTCGAACACACTGAAAAGTGCATTTGGAAATAAGAAAATGTTTTTCATTCGAAAATTGCAAAAATGTAATTCGCGTCAGATGAGAATAGGAATTCGTTCGTCTGATGTAATCTAATGATTCGTTGACTCCATTTTCCGTCCTGCATTCCCCGAATTCCTCGGATCCCCACGCGATGGATGCAGACTGCTAAAATGCAACGTAATTTCAGATCTAGACTGCAATTTTGCAAAATCTCGTTCTGCAGTGTCGGAAGCTGGTTTAATGGGTTTTCCTACGCCTTTCGATAGGAATTTTGTTGCAAAGTCATCAATTTCACGTTGGCCAATCGCGTCAAAGTGGAATTCTAAGTTCGCACTTTTCGCGAGACTGCACTGTATTCGTGATTAAAGTGTTACGAAACGTTGTTTCTTTTGCTGCAGAATGAGCATAAAGAGGTTTTTGTGGCCGATTAAAGAAGGAATTGAAAAATCGAAACTAATGAATATTTTAGTAGAATCGATCTCAATTTCGATCATTAGTTAATTATTTTGACAATTATTGGAAAACAGTAAATGCTAAAGTGGATGGAAGTTTAAACAAATTGACTAAGCAAAAAGTGCGAAACAAAGCGTTGTTAAATCACTGTTCGACAGTTCTCGAAAGTGTTATTGCTGAACAATGTGGTTTGGGAAAAACTCGTGCACTTTGGTCACCTTTAATATAATTGTTAATTTGTAGCACATTTTGCCACTTATTTTACAATTTCAAATGAACTTTTTACTGCGTGCGATTTTAATGCATCTGCATAAACTGAATCAGTCGAAGGAAATTTTTTTATATTTTGAATTTTGTTTAATTTTCAAAATAATACAGTATTTTTCAGCAAAAGCATTTATGGTTTGTGATGATTGTTAAATTATATCTGTTTCAATTTTCTAGATTTTTTATGCAGAGATTTTGTTTGCGAAACTGTAAATAAATGTTTTTTTTGACATTCGATTCTTCTCTCTCAGTCAACAGTCTGATTACATTTCTGCATGAAAATTACACAACTAAATTTTACATTGAATGTGTATTATTCGAGAAGATGTCATGTTCAATCAGATTATACATCGAGTTGTGTAATTTCGCGCATCCGATTTTACACTGTGCATAGTAATTGGAAGGAATGGGTTCGGTTCTTAGTGTCACTACTCCGCAGATTTTTTCGCAAAATGTTTAAGCTATAATAATTTGTTAAAAATACATCGGATTAATTATTATTCACCTGCCTTCTGGACATTAATTTGATTGAAAATATATAACAAGATTGTTGAAATTGAATGTCAACAATTATTTCTACGATTTAAATTGTTTTAAAGTTTTTTCATTCTGGGATTCAGAAGATATACAAAAACATGCATCTGATTAGTAACCATCTTTATACAAATGAACAAAAAGTGTTCTAGAAAAACGTGTTTACCCACGAGCAACATTAAAGATCATCAACCGTTTCAAATTAGCTGCTACGACGACCCTAATTTTTCTAGTGCCAATTCTAAACTCGACTTTATAATCACTCCGACAAAACAAAACAAAAAAAGAAGATACAAACGTCAATGGATACCGAATGCGTAACTGGCCATAAAGTTGACTTTAACCTATTCGGTATATATGTTCACATATATGCTGGAAATACTTAACATTTTCATGGACTGTAAACAATCGCATTTTTTCTAAGTTAGGTATCTCAGCATCATGTGTATGACATACGAGACACCTTTGATGTCTCGTATGTCCTGTATGTATAGCTCGATTGTGAGCTACACATACACTGGAAAAAAAGGTGCCTATTTGTTAATACTTTTTTATACTTTCAATCCCTCTCTATCTCTCTTCCTCAATCACTCTCAAGTATCGACAGCCAGAGTCTAAGATTCAAACGTTTCTCGAGGAGAGAACTGACATAGCAGGAGAAAGCCATTTTTATTAGGGTATAGTATGTGATTATATGTGTTATGTATATTTTGTATATCGTTGTACATTGAGTTATGGAATTCCAATACAGTGGAGCCATACATGAATATATATAGGGTTTTATATATGGAATCATATATAGAACTATATATGGAGTTGTCTATGGAGTTTATTAATCCATATAGATAATAATATCCATATATAATATTGATCCACAGGTCGAAATTATGCAGAAAGTGAAAAATCCACCTCCAATTAGTTCTTTGTTATGTTTCATATATGGACATGTATATATAGGCCTTTACGGAGTTAATCAATGAGAAAAATGGGAGTATATTCAACTCCTTTTTTGAGTTCAAATTGGTGCAATCTCGTAAAGTTAAATATTTGTTGACAAATTTGGTTAATGGCGGACATTTATAAGCATTTATACTCTTTTTCATGAAAAATGTTTATCCGATGTACAGTTTTCTCAAATTGGACAAAACCTTACTAGTGACGTATGTTTTTGGAGGAAAAATCATTTAAGTGTCCATTCAAAATACATAAAAAAACTAAATGCAATTTTTGTAACTTAAACATCACATCCCACTTCATTTTATATTAGAAATAACGTCAAATATTTCTAAAATATTAAGTGTTTAACTAAAAATACAAAAGTTTGTTTTCGAAACTGTAAACTTTACCTCAAAATATTTACCTCTAGAAAACGATTTAACTGATTCTCTTAACTTCCTCAAAACGACAGAGGTACAATCTGGCCCGTGCAACATCAAACTTCAACTGATAACCATACTTTCCAACGGCGCTAGTATCGGAAGGGACAGATTCGGATGCGTCAGGGAACATTTTCAAATATCCCCGAAAAGAACAACTTTGCGCCCTCTATACCAATTAAATAATTCCCCTCCGATACTAGCGCTACCAAGAAATCTCGGAAAGTTTATGAACACGATTTAACATTGAAATCATAGGCAGTTGCAGGGGGCTGGTAATTTGTATAACATATATAGATATACACTCCACATATTTTCTTCTATTTTCATAATCTATGTTCTGAACAAATTCACAAGAATAAATGTTTTCTTGTAAATAAGAAAAAGAAGTAATATAAAATGTGAGTTTACATTGAACAAAAGTTTTACTTCCAAATCAAATGCCAAATTTTACCTCGAATAGTAATTCTACCCCGATCAGTAAAAATACAGAGAATTCCCTAAAAAATTCCAAAACTTTCCAAACTCCAACCTACCCCAAATCTCAAACTAACTTAACCTTTTCTTCCTCAAAACCACACATATAATCTACCCCCTCCTTGCACACCACACAACTCATTTCCCATTGCAATTACCATCGAATAAAAATCCCCACCATCTACCCCAATAATATAAAAATACAAAACTACTTTTTCCAACTCCAACCCACCTCAAAATCACCAAAAACTGGAATTTTGCCTGTATATTAAACTATAATAAATAAATAAAACCAACCGTTAAACAATTCCATTAGGACTAACAGTTTCTAGGCGGTTTCTGTCAGTACTTTGTCACATTTAGTCTGTGATTTTTGAGCTCATATGTAATTGCATATACTTTTATCGGATAATTTTAACTCCTTCTTAAGGTAGTTCCCTTATTAAGTTAAAATACTGAGAATTCGATGAAACTTTAAATCTAGTTTATTTCGAGGTTATTATTTGATTTGTCAAATTCCCAAGCATTTCGACAACTTAGAAGCCGAGATATCAGACGTTAAAATGAAACTTTTTTTTTAATTTCTGCGTAGACGATTGGAAATTTGACAAATTAAATAATATTTTAAGAACCCAACTTTGAAGTTTTATCAAATTCTTATTTTTTATTTTCTCATTAATCATAAATAATGGACGACTATTGAAAGGTTGTTTAAAACATTTGAAAAACGATTGCACAGAACTCAAAGCGAACAGAATATATAAGGAGACAATGTTCACATAAATAATTAAAATTCCAAAATTACACCAAGAACCAACAACCGACAAAAACTCTCTTTTCATTTTCCTTTTCAATTAATAGGAAATTCATATCTTCCCAAGAAACACCCAAACTACCACGAAAAAACAATGAAACATCTCAAATTAATATCCTCACATTTTACTTGGCACCCTAAATATACGGCCCTTCAAGAGAACTACCTTAAAATCGACCGAAATTCACTCCTAATGGTTTCCAGCCATACCCAATAACATTTTTTAACTCGTCCCAAAAATCACATCCACCCCCCCCCCCACCCTCCATTTTCACCCATCCAATCTCGCCTCCAAACTTCACCCCGGAAGCCTTTCCCGTACCTGAAGTTGAAGAAGTAGTAAAGCACGCCGCAGAAGAGGAAGAGCTCGACGAGGCCGTCCATGTTCGCAGCGGCGGTGCCCCGGGCCGGTGGTTCTGCGGCGCTAGCGGATCCGCGGCTCTTTAACACTGGTCGCGCGCGAGGCAGCGTCGCATATCACGCCTCGGGGCCGTGGCACTCTTTGTCTGGGCTGGTCACGTAGCCGCGGCACTGGTGGCGCGCGCGAGAGCGACGGGGACGACGGGCCGTGTTGCCGGGCCGCGCGAGTCCATCTCCAACGGCGCGCGGCGACGGGCGCCAAGTGCCGCCGCGCTCGCCAGCGCCGCGGCAAATTTCGATCGTACGATCGCCCCCTCCGCCGCGCGACGACCCGTGCGGAGCGGGGCGCTGGAGGGCCGCCGGCTCTGCCAACAGACGGAGCGAGGATGTAGAAGCCCCGGAAGTCGCGGGCCGGGGTTGGGCGAGGCCCTACGGGGGGGGGGGGGGTCGCGAAAGGTGCAGTTCGATGAGGGGGATAGCAGAAGAGGGAATACTGGGAAGATTGCGGGAATTGGAAGAGGATTCCTGGTATAGTGCAAAAATTAGGAGTGTATTAGGAATATATTTAGGCCAATATATTCCTACTTTTGTTGGAATTTTGTTGGAAAATTTATCTCGTAAAAACAGAAATATATTCCCAATATATTGCACAAAATGAGAATATTTTGGAAATATATTGGGATATATATAGGAAGAATATAGGAAATATACTGGGAATATATAGGAAGAATATAGGAAATATATTGGGCATATATAGGAAGAGTATAGGAAATATATTGGGAATATATAGGAAGGAATATAGGAAATATATTGGAGTTATATGGGAAATATAATGGGAGTATATTGGAAATATAATGGGAATATATTTCCTTTATAACCAATATATTCCTTCTAGGAACTGTAGTAAAAAGAAAAATATATTCCCAATATATTCCAGATATATTCCCAATATATTCCCGATATATTCCCAATATACTCCCAATATATTCCCAATATATATACTATATATTCTCAATATATTCCCAGTATATTCCCGATATATTCCCAATACATTCTCAATACATTTCCAATATATTTTCAATATATATCCAGTATATTCCCAGTCTATTCCTAATATATTCTCAATATATTCCCAGTATATTCCCGATATATTCTCAATACATTTCCAATATATTCTCAATATTTATCCAGTATATTCCCAGTCTATTCCTAATATATTCTTAATATATTCCCAGTATGTTCCCAATATATTCTCGATATATTCCCAATTTATTTAAAAAATTGGGAATATATTGAAAATATTTTGAGAATATACGTTTCCTATATACCAGTATATTCCTACTTTAATTAGGAAAGCATTTGTAGTAAAAACAGAAAAATATTCCCAATCTATTTCCAATATAATCCCAATATATTGCCCAAATTGGGAATATATTGGATATATTAGCAATATATGGGAAATATATTGGGAATATATATTTATATAAAAAATATATATATAATGGTTAATTTTTCGACCAATTTAGCAGACTAATAAGTATTTTTTAAACAAAATTTGTCAATTTTACGTTTCGGCCATTAGTAGTTGGCCCTCTTCAGAAAAATTCTTTACGAATGTATTGGTATTTGGGAGAAGAGATTCTCCATGTCTCCAGAAATGAATCTGTAATTAAACAATGAATTCCGTGGCGGAAAGATTGCGAATTCAGAATTTGAGTTTCAATTCCAATCTATTATCTTCTATTACATTGAGGTTTCATAAAAAGGAATTCATACAAATATTATAGCAAACCAGGTTAAATAAATTCGATACAATTCAAATGAATTTGGAATTTCGCTAAAAATCCAATTCTTTTCTATTCGTTTTTATCAACTTTTTTTGCATTATTGGTATTGTTTTAACAAATTAACAATTTGTTTACACTTTAATCTTGAAATTCTAATTGCACCTTTCGCGACTTGTAAAAGACATATTATTTACTTCCATCGCTTCCATTATAAAAAGGGATATTCAAAGCATTTTGCATAATTTCCGCTTAAAGCACGTCAATTGAACCTATATTCTTCTTCAAACTGACTTCCAAAGTTTTTAAACAGTATAAATTGAAATTTTATTTTATTTTTACTGCCCAACCCTGACCGTTTCATACAGATTTTGGCCAAAATGTTTGAACCAGAAATTACATTTTTGGCTCTTAGAAATTCTGACCCAACATTTTCTGCCAAAAGTCCTAATTTCTAAAGAAAAATCAACAGTACAAATTAAAATCGAGTGATTAAAAACAAATGTTTAGTATTTCAGGCAAAAGTTTTCTTGTTTGCGAAATTGTTACGAAAAAATTGTTAATTACTTCGCTGAGCTCGTATCGAATTGATA
Source organism: Ceratoteleas bidentatus (assembly GCA_022817645.1). Lineage (NCBI taxonomy): Eukaryota > Metazoa > Arthropoda > Insecta > Hymenoptera > Scelionidae > Ceratoteleas > Ceratoteleas bidentatus. Next base: position 15,031 of record JABFPB010001033.1, on the reverse strand, counting down.
TTAATGCAAACTCATGTAACGATGTTTACAAAATAATAATAGTGCAACATTGTTTAGTAGATTAATGAAAGTTCATATTCTCTCTGAGAATATTTCTAGCGATTATGAAACGAAAGTTAATTGAAAAAAAGTAGGAATTAAATATTACATAATTATTTAATTTTGTTTCATCAAGACAATCTCGATTTTAATTTCTGGAGTACATTTTTCTCAATCTGAGTAATATTACACACTAAATCAAAGTAATTTTACAATCATTTAGTACTTTTTTTAATAATTACATCATGTAATTTAGTTATATAAATACGTATATAATTTAGTGTGTAATTTTACAATTTCGAATGTATAATGTAAACAGAACACATTTACTACAAATTAAAGCATTACTGTGAAGCTAATTTTAGTGCACTATTCTGGATGAAAATCGACAATTAAAAAAATGTCAGATAATAATATGAAATTATTTATGATAATATTGATGTATTACGAATTTACACAGTTTTGTTGCAAATGTTTGCTGTGATAAAATGGATAATCGCAAAGTTAGAGAATGATGAAAAGTTCGGAGTGAATGATGTAAAACTCCATAATAATTTCAAAAACAGTATTACAACTGTTCAAGCCTCGTTCAACATTGACGAAATATTGAAAAGGTCGCATGTTCATGTGAAGTTTCAAATAATTGAGTGATTGCCCAGTATTGAACGTTTAATAAATATTTAAGGCTGATTAGATCGTGTAAGTCGAAGTTTAAATATAAAGTTTACCAGAATCAGCAAAATATTTCATAAAATGTTTCAAAAATGTATTTAAATTTTAAAGTTCCAGTTTTCGTTTAACAATTTGTATCGTTTTGTTATTTATTATTATTTAAAACATAAAAGTCTACATTAATCTGTAAAAATTAATTTGGATATTGGAGAATAAAAAATAATTAAAATTTCTTAATGTTTATTTTTAAAATCCCAAATCTGAGAATCAATCTTTCGATAAATATGTCTGAATATTTTTTGCAAAAAATGTAATGCTTAAATAACAATTGTTAAAAAATAATCCACTCAACATCTGATCCGTCTTAAAACGACATTTTTCTTTGTCGTTTATCAGACATTGATAATTCGATTCGACATTGTAAGAAACACTATCTGCATTCAGTACTCAATTTTTCAAACACGAATCCACAGCAGTTTTATTAAATATTGACTACTCAGCACCGAACGAATTAATCGAATTTTATCTTCAAAGAGTTACTGTTCCGATTGAAAAATTGCTATTGACCAATGCATCAAAATAGCATTTTGTTTGCGATGAAAACAAAACAAAGTTGACGAGCAGAGTCAACTTTGAGTGAACTTGAACAAACAGTTGCTGAACTTGGAAAAGTGCGTCGAAAATTCGGCTGAAATACTGCGAAACCGACACCAAATCGATTAGCGCCAATGGCCAAAGTGATTTGCTGATATTGCGCACACAGCCAACGTGAAGTAAATGCGAATGCTTTAAAGTGCGAGGAAAATGATTGACGCGAAATTGACGCTCTAAAATTAGGAATTTCCTGGCCAATACTGCGACGAAGGAAACATTGAAATTTAAAAACTGAAAGTTGTTTAATCTATGTTTTTCATTCAAATTTATTAATATTAAACAATTTTAATTATTTTATTTTTAATTTTATTATTATTATTACATTAAAATTAAATTATTATTGGAATATTAAAATATTTAAGTTTGTAGTTTTATTATTTTCATACAGAAATATTTTTAAATATAAAAAATTTACAAATATTGAAAAAACAAAAATATTAGAAACAAATTTTTGTTTATAAAAAAGTTTCCAAATGTTTATTAACTGTAAAAGCTTTAAAATAATGTTAAAAAATTCAGTAAATTAAAAAATCAAACAAAATGATAAAAAATCAGTGTTACTTAACCTCAATATCTCAATTTGAACATTAAGACAGCTTTACAGGCCAATAGTTTTACAGAAATATTTGCGTATAATAATGCTTCGTCTGAGTTTACAGATGAGAAAAGATTCAAAATAATGTTTCGCAAAGTGGAGGATTCTTAAGACGAAATGACTTGCAATACACATTGTTGGACTCAATAATGCACGTCGCCGTGAAAAAATAATCGCAGCGGACATCTGTCGATCGATCAGCAGCGAAAATCAAAGGTATCGATTAAGGAGACTTCAAAATAAAAAATCATTGAATCGTAGCCAACAGACTCTGCGATAAAGTCAAGAGATTTTATCGTATCAAATTATCAGATTAATTGTTAAATTAATAACAATTTCGAATTTGGCGACTATTTGGAATATTTTTGTTCGATATTTGAAAATACTCTGAAAGGTGTTTAAAAATCAAATTCATCAAAGCCATTTTGCAATTTAAGGTGGTTCCCTTACAAAGGGCCGTATATTTAGGGTGCCAAATAAAAATATTTTTCTTTATAGCATTTTTTACGGTTTCATAAATTAAAATTTTTTTCAATAATTTACAAACATTACACAAATGGTATTAAAAAACATTTTTATTATAGAACTGACTAGCTGGTACAAAAAATGTTTGTTTCATCGTCAAAACATGTGTATTTTCGCGCAGATTCCGGTCGCAGGTTTCAAGTGCTCAATATGTTTATAGAATGATTAATCCCGATGGATATCGCGTGACGTAATCGATAAAAGGGAAAGATGCAACATCAACATAAAGCGCGCGATAAAATCGCTGAAAGTCAACGGGAAGAAGTGCAGCCAATAATTGGTCTATCTCGGAACAACGCGTTACGAAAACAGCGTGAGAAGTGGAAAAGTGCTGGGAATTTTCGGACGCGAAATTCGGGCGCGCGATAGCCGCGATATCGGCGCATGCGCGTTGCTTTTTGTTTATCGCTGACGATTTCGTAGAGCGTTCATTCAAAGGAAATCTCGCAAACACGATTACGGATTATATTGGTATCGAAAAACACGCGTTTGCTGCTATTTTGAAATTTGCATTTTTCGCGCTCTTTTTTCATAATGGCGTTTTCATAATCAAGTTATCAATAGAAATATTTTTGTAATTGTTTAAAAGAAGACTTTTTGTAGTTATAATATATTTAAATATTTAATATAATATAATTAATATATTTGTCAACAAATAATGCTCAAAACCTTATTTTAAAGCAGTATTATTTTTTTATTTATTTATTTTATTTATTTATTTATTATTTATTTATTTATTATTATTAATTGTATTTATTATTATGTTTAATTTTTTTATTATTATTTTTATTATATTTTGATCGAATATCTAGTAACATTTCTGTCGGAAACATTCCGTTTCGCCTTTTTCCCAGGCAATTTGCGATTGCGGATGGTGATTTTTCACGCACCACATTTTCCGTCGCGGGAAGATTCCGTTCTTAATGAGAGGGGGGGAGGGGTGAGATAGTCTGATGAAGAGAGAAGGTGAAGGCGATTGAGTGGGATGTTCTGCACGGTAGCCGCACGGTGAATGGAAGGTCAAAGATTTAGGGTTGAAGGCGTCTAGTTTCTTTTTGCTCGTCAAGGTCGTTAAGAACGTATTCCAGTTACCACGAGAATCTTGTTACAAATCGCTTTCCAGAACATTAATTGACACAGTTCGAAGGATGATCCAAGGATTTTTTCAAGAAAAAAAAAATTATTGAAGTTTTTAATTATTTTTCATTTTTACCTAAAATGTAGCTTATTAAATTTGGTATTTTTCTGCTTGCATTCGAAATATAATCCAATTGAAATTCTAATTTAGGTGAAATATATGTACTGCATTTGTTTATTTATGTTTTAAAATATTTTTTATTTATTTGTATTATATGTTTTGATATTTTTATTTTTTTATATTTTTTGTTCGTTTTTAAATATATTGTAAATATATATCTATAATAGATATATATATATAAAGTAATCCTTGGAAACGGTTTTCACGATGTATGCAAAGCTATTTGAAAACTTTAGATTTTGCCGCCGAAATTCAATTATCCCAATTACCCATGCCTGTTTGCGCGCCACTAATTGAATTCGAACACTTAATAAGTCGGTACGGAATTTGCGCGCGTCCATTAGAAGAGTTCGAACAAAATTCGCGAGTGACCGTCTAGCTAATGCGCAGCTCCGAAAACAGTAGGTGTTAAATATCTCGATGCATGCGAATCTAGGAAGAGCGTAGATTATTGCATTATCTAAGTTAATTTGACCAATTTATTTCCAGGAATAGCACCTGATTCGAATGCAATGGAATTTCTAGTCTGTTCTGCGAGACGTAGGCTTTTAGCGACATTTTTTAATACATACATTCAAAATTTAATAATGGATTTTTCAGGAAAACCTAACCTTAAATTAGTTAAACTTATGTTATCAATAAAAAATACTTAAATTGTATAACATAACCTTAACTGATGTGTATGCCTTTTCTATGTTAAAATAGAAAAGGCATACAAAATACTTAAATTGTATAATTTATTATGTAAAATAAGAAAGCTATTACAATTTTCGATATTTCACTATAATACTTAGTAAATGCATTTTTTTTTTCATTTGGAATGGTAAATTTTGTCAGATTGTCATAACTAAGATTCAAAATAATATCTATAATTTTTGTTTCAATTTTCTAATCATTTTTAGTCTGTTAAATTTTATATATAAAAAATCCCTTATATTTTATTATAAGTAACAAAACTCTACATTTAAAATAACTGAACTAAAATTAAAAATTGAATTGAAATAAGCTTATTGTAGTTATTGAAAGTTCGATCACCGTTAATAAATTTTCAATTTTGGCCTTTATTCAAATATTGCCGGCTGATGTTTCAACAGTTACGCATAGTTGCGTTGTGAAACAAAATCGGTAATAAATAACTCATTATAAAAAGAAATGCACACAGGACATCACGAAGAAGACCGATTAGCGAAAAGAGCCGTCAAAGATAAATAATTAAGTAATTGCAATCGCGAGTTAAGACAATTGAAGTTATTAACTTACTATTTCACGAGTGTCAGAGAATGTATAGTAGTTACGCAGATAAAACTGGACAAATAAGATTTCGTTTTTCCAGTCTGAACTGGCTAACATGCAGTTGGAATGATTGCAAACAATGTGATTATTTTTTTAATGTCGACTAAAAAACCCTTTTAATTAATATCCAAATTAGATATGACGTCACGTGGTGTGATGCCCTATATACAATTTCCGCATCAGTGCAATATTATAATTAAGTTTAAAGAAAAGTAATACGTTATTATAAATAAGTAATAAATAAATTAATAATTGAAAATTAAATTCGGTACTGAAGTAATTACCATATATATGTATTGAAATAAAGTTTTTGTTTATTTTTAAAGGTAAATCACTTAAACTTTTATCATTAATTTTTTAAAATTCATGTACATTTGAGAAACGTTTTAAATTTTGTTTAAACTCAAATGATAAACAGATTATCAAAACATTTAAAACAGGTGCAACCTCTCACAATTCACTCACGTTTATGTGGCAAAAACATAAGCTTTGCGTTCTTTCTTATGCAGTTTGTATAAACAAATCATGACAAAGGTTTCTTGCTATAAAAGTTTTATGCAAATTCTTCAATCATCCGATAGCTATTACCGTACGTATGTAAATGAATATAAATATTCATTCAGTTATACATAAGATCGTTCAACGCTACTTGAACTACTGACATTACTAAATAAAATACCTATCGAATTAAATCGTAAAAAATACACAATCGATTAAGTACAGCACAAACGTTTTCAAATAATTTATTTCATACATTTTCACATTTTTTGAAAATAATAATATTCATTGGTGTTTTACTTTTTTAATTTATCGATTTTATTTCAAAATGTATACATTTGAGTAGAATTCAATTTAAAAAACAGTAAAAATTAAAAAATGATAAATAATTTGTTATTAATTTTTTTCTTTTGAAGTGTCGAAAGACACCTAAATGAAAAAATATTTATCTACTGTATATGTATGCAGTAAAACATATGTAATAAAAGGCAAAGTCTCATTCGTAGAAAGACATGCCGAACGTCCCGAAATATCAGCCCGAGAGAGGAACAAAGCGAGCGGCCCAATTAACGCGAGAAAATAATAGCGTGCGCGCGACGCCGGGAGGGGGCGCCACTCGAGCGCCGCGCGCCTCCCTGTTCCAATGTCGCCGTTGCGGACCATTGCTCTCTCTCGGTTAAACAAATCTCGCGCGCGTTATCGTCGCGATCGTCGCGTTCCATTATCACGCGGTTATTAATATCGAAATTCCAGTGAACAAAGGATCCCGCGAACACAAACGTAAACAACGCGCCGCAAGGTCACATTTGGCAACAAGCGTTTGTTGTTAAAGATTGCTTTCGGAGAAATATCTGGACAAGTTTTTTCCGTTGATTGTAAACCGTTATTGGTATGAATGTATGAGGAAAGATTGAGATTCTGTTCAAACGATAAATGAGGTAAAATTGTTTTTGTCTGACATGAAAAAAATTGTTTTTGTTTTTTCAAACTTAAGAAAAAAGGGTAGGTTACAGTCATAACGTAATTTAATTCACTTGCAAAAATTCAGTGTAATTTTACAATTTTATTTTTATCCTCCAGCACGCCATACAATAACTTCATAAATTAGATTTCACGATGAACGAAAAGGAGAAGCATCATCACTCATAATCTCTGCTGCACAAAGCAGAGAACGCTGGGATTCCTAATGCTAACCAACGTAATTGCTAATTGTCGTCGCTCCAAGTACTTCAAATGGCGCTGCGATCGCGACAACGTAACCCCATTAACGAACTGCAGACGGTGAAATTTGAATTAACGGTTTCCAGAGGCTAAACATCGTCGACGGCGAGTGCAGTCGCACCGGCGCGGGTTCCCGGAAAACGCAACAATGCCGCGTTGTTGCGCGCCATCGGGCGGCTAAGCACGAGGGCCGGTGGCGTGTGCGTAGATAAATATAACGCGGCTGGCACGGCGTCGCGAAAATGCGACTTTCAATGGGCATCACGTGGAACTTTCCACTCGCGGTGGTTTATGTTAATTGGGTGCCACGCATGAAATGACAATGAGTGTTGCGCGGCCCGGGGTTTCCATGACGAGTCTTTCGGGGTACCGAAAGGGGGCGCTGCTCGAAAGCGGACTTTCGCTGGTATCGCGAAAAGTTCTGGGACTACGATTTTTCTGATAGATATATTCTAATAAAAAACTGTATAGAAATTATAGTACAAATAAACTGAAAATAAATTATAGCTAAACAATTTTTTTCTGACATCAAATTTTATTTTCAGGCAACATAGTGTGGGGTAAGGTAGTTGAACTGTGTAATGTAAATAATTACTGAAATGTACAAAATGGAAAACTTTGAAACAATGTTGAAAATTAGCGTCTTTTTATATTATGCTGGTTATTGTATAGGTTGTTTAGTAATAGGTTTTCGAGTGGTATTAAAAAGTATTGAAACATTGTGTAGTAATATCTCCCTGATTCGTATGACTCAATTATCAACGCAATATATCTTAAAATACTGTAACGTTGCATCAGTGAAATTATTCTTCTCAGCGAGTTACATCGAGGTACATTGAATATGGTACTGGTAACCTCGGAATTGGGCCAGCAGCTGGTCTGCCTTGGTATAGCGGGTGCCGTAAACTTAAGTGCAGTTGTTATTCGCACATTTGAGCTGTTCTTGTACCACGTATCGTCAGAGTTCGAGCTTATTTCGAGGTTAACGAACACTGAGGATCTTGGGTTTCTGACTCAAGTAAAGAAAACCTAGAGTTACTCTTCACGAAAAATATTCAAAACAAATATTTTCGTATAGATTAAGTACCCATCGGAGACATTGCCTTAATGGAGAAAATCATAACTAGTGGGCCGTAAAAACCAAACTTATTCTACTTTTCTGAAGAATTTTGTAACTTTTATTTATATTTATCTTCTTCCTATGAAGAAACACTAAATTTGAGACATTTTAAACAAGTTTACGACCCAAAGTTTTAGTTAGAGGCGCTTCAGTAGTTTTTTAAAGATACTTCTTTAATCTATGTTTTCAGTTCAACAAATTATAATATTTAGTATGAACATACTTTCAGAAAACAAGGCAGGTAATATTGCCTAAACGGCAAATTACAAGAAAAATATGCCATGTGAGTAAATTCGTGCCTTGCATACTTAAATCTCTGTTTTGAAATACAAATAATGTATACAAATCTTAATTTCTGCATTAATTTAAAAAATCAAAAATGAAAAGTGAATCCTGGCAGGATCGCCACGTAACTCATGATCATACAGACACTTAAAACGTTGCTTTTTTCAGAAAATCGAAAAATACATTAAAAAATTAAGAACCATCTCATAAATCTGATGGACCACTATCTATTGGCTCAAACAATTTTATCTAATCGCCGGTTCCATGGCAGTTACTCTCATAAACACAACTAATTCGTCAACCGCGATTACGATTACATCTCTCCCACCCAGTCTGGTCAAGTTGCCACTTGGAACGTCGTTGCCCCACAGGGGTCTTTTCCCTTAGGGACCACCTACCTCGGACAAATCGGCGGCTTCCCCACCCGCACTTACTTGCGAACGCAGCGTGCTAACAACCGGGTTTTCATGCCAAAATGTCGATAGCAATTCGGCAATCAGCGTCGCAGACTTTCGGCTATTTATAACCTTGGTTATCGCCGCCACGTTTCTCGCACGTGGTCGCGCCTGTTTGTAACATATCTGATTGATAAATCTCATTCACCGCTGGCTCGATAGGCCCCGATATTGGCGCTAATGAAGAGGCTTGCAAAAAGCACGAAACAGCGTCGCGATGACCTCTGGCGGCCGCGACGCCGAAGGTTATCGAATCGTGTCAAATTGCGAATTAATTTGCACGGCGCGAGCGCGATACGAAGTACCTGTATGGCGCGCTTGTAGAATATTGGTGGATATTAAAAGGAGGTAGAGAAGAGTTAAAATGCATCGGATCGTTCGCGATGAAATGAGATTGCGTGAAATGGAGAGTTTTGGTCGGTTTCGGAGCGAAGGTTTGATGTAATGTTAGAGTGGAATTTGTAAGGCAGAGAGTTTACTGTAATTTTAAAGTATGGGGGATTTCGGAGCTAAGGTTTCGATTGCAGTTTGAATGATTATATTGGCTTTTTATTATATTGTATATTTTATTATATTTATTATATATTTTTATTATATTGATTTTTAAACATTAAGTTTTGGATAATACTTTAGGTTTCGAAAGGTTTTTTTTTTTTTTATTTTGGAGAGTTCGAGATTGTTTCACAGTTTTTAACATTTTATTTCTATTAACTCTCATTACAATTTTACGCTAGAGTTTTTTGATGGAAAACGTTTCATCCATCAAATTCCTGTTCGTTTATATGAAAAATGAGTTATTTCAGTAAAGACGGACAAATGATATGATACTGATGTTGGTATAATGTATCATTCTCGTGGTGATATTAAATGGTATTTCGTGACAATGGAAGAGTATTGTATCAAGCAGAATCGATTATGATAGGTTAGATTGAACAGAATACATGTAAACATATGTAATTTAAATGGAATCGTCTGGATAGTGATTTTGAGTTTTAAGTGGTTTTATGTATAATGCCCAATGTGTTGTGAAAAAATATAATATCGAATTTTTAGTTCAAGTTAGATAATGCGATAATGAATTAGACGATTCATCGTAGAATTCCGTATCGTAGTCTAATGGGTTACATAAATCATTGCCTATCTCAATCATATTTACTTATTGGTTTAAATAATTCGTCGTGCGTTTTAGTTGCCAGGCAATGTTCATTTTAGATTACATTTTTTTGTAGTCTAGAAAGTATCGTGTACTTTAAATAAAACTTTGTAAATAAAATTTCCAATGGTCTGGGGAATGTAAAACATTTTGTTAGACATGTTTAACAACCTTTGACACGGGTACTAAACCTCATTCTGCAATGGCAGCTATAATGGCCTAATGTGCCACATCAGTCTTGCATTCCATTGAGAATAATGGTACACTAGAACCTTGGTATGAACATAAATCCTGAGTGATGAAATTGCAATTCGAACAGTCAAAAAGTGTTGAAAAAGAACGCTTCTAATATTTATAGCCATAAAAGTCTCTCATATAGTCTTTTAAGCATCTAAAATGTCTAAACCTATATATACATTATTATTATTATTAAAAAATTTTTTTATTATTATTAAAAATTTACTCAAAAAAAAAAAATAAATAAAAAATAAAAAGATTTAATACTCCAAGTATTTTTATATTCAGAACTTTACTCAGAACATCTAATCTTAAAAATGCAGTACATTTCCTTGCAGTTCTGAACAATAAATTCTTCCTCCTCAAATCTTGTAAGGCAATTCACTCTCATTACGATATGAGATACTTCAGTAAGCCTCTGTTTCCAGCTCAATTGTTTTACATTTCTTATCTCGTATCACGATACGCCCTACTTGAAAGCCTTGGCGATCCAATAATAAATGTCACTTTTAATTCGAACCCGAAATCTTATTTACTCAATAATTTGTCCGAAACCATATCTCCCTAACCAAAAAACAAAAATGGTTTCGTTTCCCTAATTTCGCGGGAACAAAACCTTTTCAAAAAGGAAAATAGTCAAAATTTGCTTTGCTATCTTCTTCAAAAAGTATTTTCATCTTAAGTCCATTTCGGTGATAAATGAATTCGATTTACTTTAAACTTCAATATTCTTACAGCAAAAATTTTGGATTAGAAGATTGTACTCTTTTCACAATCGGAAATCCATTTATCCAAATAATAATCGGAAAATCTATTTACTGTAAGAATATTCTGGTTACTGCGGACTGTTTTAAGAATGCGCGAAACGGAATAATTTTGCATGGATCTTGGATTCCGGTGGCGATCGTGCGACGCATTCCGGCGCAATCTCGGCATCTGCGATATCCGTCGGAGTCATCGTGCCCGCGCGAGAATCTCTCATCAGCAATGGTAATCGTGCGCCGCTCGGTACACAAAATTATCGGCAACAAATTTGATGAGTAATCGCCGGGACAAAAAGTCGCCCGCGCCAAAGCACGCATGCAATTGATCATACGATGTTTATCGTCGACTGGACCTTAGAGTTCGAACTACGGGCCGATATCGCGTGCGCCCGCAGATACCGGCCAAGTCGCTGCGCCGATGATACCACTCGAACAACGTATCTGGCGATGTTGTTACAAAATCGGCATGACCGCAGCAATTTTCGGCAGTCCGATGTGGAAAGACAATGCCAAACGCTACAAAGAAATTAATATGCTCTCACATTTTGTGGGCATAACAATTTCAGTTAGTTTCTTCTGATTAGTCTTCTGGTTCTTGCATTGGATTGGGAATCTGACCCCAAGAATACAAATTTACTTGGAACCATGAATTTGACTCATTCATGTAACCCATCTAGGAATTCCAATCATGGAACCCATTTAGGAATTCCAATCTAAGAACCCATCTAGGAATTCCAATCTAGGAACCCATTTAGGAATTCCAATCATAGAACCTATCTAGGAACAGAAGATGGATACTTGAATCAAGGTTCATTCCACAATTGTTTCCAGAGCCAAACAAGGAAAAGAAATGGATTCTGACTTTGAAACCACAGTGGACCCAAGGTTGGTTCAAGTCTCCAGCCTATTCTATTCCTAGACAGGTTCCATGGTTGGAAACCCAGTCCTGTAACCCATTGGGGAATCTAGGAATTCCAGTCATGGAGCCTATCCAAGAACAGTGGATGAATACTTTAGCCAAGCTTGTTTCCACAATGGTTTCCAGAGTCAAATCCCATGAATTTGACTTTGGCGCCCAACCTGGGGCCAGAGTCCGAATGAAGCTAAATCATCTTAGGGTCCTATTCCAGACGCTGTACGAGTTTAAAACATCGACGTTTTAAACCCAAACTAACGAAACTAACAAAACTAACGAAATTAACGAAACTAACGAAACTAACGAAACTAACGAAACTAACGAAACTAACAAAATTATGTTTTGTCACTATCTCCTTAGTTCGGTCAGTTTATTACTATCGCCGTAATTATTTTCCTTTTTCCATAAAATTCTACCGATATAAAGACTCGTCAAAGATGTCGCGAATGGATATTCGTAAATGTTTTTTTCTAATTGACCACCCCCTGTCCCTCAGCCCCCGAGCAAATAAAGCCCGAAACGAATTTTAATCCTAAAACCCTGGAAATCGAGAATAGCGTGTAGATGGCGCAGCGACAAAGGCGCGTCGGAAAAAAGATTTCGCCGGACTTTGACTAAAGGATTCGCTTTCACGGGCTCCTCAAAGCGCGCGGTAAAAATTAAAGCTTTGTCACTGAATATTCAGCATTTCCACCATATTCTTGCAGACGCTCGGTGTCATTATCCGCCCCATCCCGGGCGCCGTCCGGCCGTGTTAACGACCAGTCGAGTCTGGTATTTTCTCGGCTGGACCCCTTCCTCCCCGACGGACAAAAAATTGACACGCCCGCAGCTTTTTAAGCTTTTAAGGACGCGAAATCCAGCCGTAAAGCGCCTTTGACCAATGAGACGTTGCGGAAAAAATTGCCGCGGGTAAAGTGCCAAGATTCCGATACAAAAGCCTTGATTCGGAATGTCGAAATACGGATAACTTCGAACGGAGAATGGCGAAGAAATTTTCGATTCAGTTTTTGGCGATTTTTGATTGAAATTGGCACAACCGGCACGTGATTCGCCGTTTTTGTCGGCAAAGTGATTAACGACGCGTTCAAACTTTCTGCTTGGGGGGATGAAAAAAAGTTGGAGCGAAACGCCGTGGTTTTCAAACGTCACGGGATGTGAGACGGGTGCGGGGGGCGGCGCGAATCCATTAACCATTTTGAAAAATTAACGCGAAAGTCAATCGATCGCGCGGCGAATTAATGTTTCAGCCGAGCGCTCGCGGCCGACCACTCTGGATAAATAATCTTAATCCAGGAACGTCGCGGGGAAGCGGAAAAGTATCGCGCCTTTGCATGATCATGAATTTACATGCTCATTGTATTTACGCGCGTGTCTATGCAAAACTATTTATAAATATGCATGATCATGCTAAATCATGTAGACGATCGATAATGTCATGCAAAGCTGTTACATCCTTATTTATCATACCACTTTTCGGATTGGCAAATTGTTATCATTCGCGCAGGATTTGAATAAGGATTTCGGGGTTTCGCCTTGTTTGTTTGCTTTGGGGGCAAGTCGGCAAGGTTTCATTGGTGGTTTCGTGATGTTTCTTTTCCGTTTGAGATTTGATGGTGCCCATATAGACATCGAACGTAGAATCCATGTGGATTCTACGTGGATGAACATTCGGACGTAGATTCGACGTAGATTACACGTCGAATCTACGTCCGTGTAATGTGTCTGTTAGGATGGTTTCTTGTCGAAATAAGTTGCCATACCATAACCATACCATGGTATGGGAACCATTGGTGTCAGTATTGGATTTTCCATTGGTGCCATGGTATAAGATTTGGGCCATAGGATGGTCCATGCAAAATTTATAGGATGAGCCATGCAAACTGTGGCCCATAATATGGGCCATGCAAAGTGGTCCATAAGCTATCAAAAAAAAAAATTTTTTTTCGCGCGTAAATACAAATTATAGGGCGTTTCAATCCCCTAACACTTTCAAACAACCCTCCTACGTTTCCCGGTGATTCCCTTTGCCCCTTTGGTACCGGCCCAGTCCATTTGACGCAGTTTCGGTCATTTTTTGATGCCAACGCTCGAGTTGACGCGGATAGTTACGATATGCCGTCGCCCGAAATGTTTCGATTAGATTTCAATGGACGTTTTTCAATCGGGGTCAGTGTATTGGGATCACCGCCGAAACACGTCGAAAAAAATGCCGTTGAATGGCGGCGACAAAAAAGAGTCACACGGCCGATTGGACGTGCCGCGCTAAATCGTAATTGCCATGAGATATGGCGTTGGCTTGCGCGTGATTTATCATTATTTTTGACCCTTTCTCCGGGTCCACGCATTTTTTGCATTACACGATACGCTACATCTGTCCGTTATTCATCGCCTGGTCCGCGGATTTCGCGCGCTTCATTTTAATAAACGTATTATTTACCGGCGAATCGCAATTACTCGAACAATGTAACTCGTTTCATTTTTGTTCCGCGTTTAATGACCGGTGAAATCATTTTCGAAATGCATTATTGAAACAATCGGATTGCCGCTCGTTTATTTACAACGTCGGTCGGATAATCGGCCAGCACGAAAAATCGCAATTCAAGGGCCCGGGAATTATTGACCCACTTGACCGAGCGGTTTCGTCGCCTCGACAACGCCGCGAAAATGCTTAAGCGGGCCATCAACGTTCTGGCATCCAACCCCCGGAACCCCGAGATATCGCGAAATAAAAGCAAATGTGTCACGCGGCATAATGCGGCCGGATTTCAGTCCGCCACTCGAAACGTCGAGTCGATAAATTATTCGACAAAGAAATGAGGTTAGATGTGTCTTTCACACGCGCTAATCGATTCGTTGCGTCGGATTCAGCGCCGCGTACATCAACATGTCACGGAACATTCGCGTCGACGAATGAATACGAACGATCGATGGGACTTTTATCGCTTTCGAGGAACGCGCGAGTCTGAAAGATTCGAGAGGGTCGTGTAGTCGTTCCGAGACCGAAAACGGGTTGGTCGAAAATTATCGCGGAACTTTAAAATCCGGCAATTGGATTTTACGTTCTTTTTAAACATATCGACGCTGCTTACGAATACTAGGATCTCAAATCTTGGCTGAAGACTAGGACATATCAAATCTTGGTTGAAGACTGGGACATCTCAAGTCTTGGTTGAAGACTAGGACATATCAAATCTTGGTTGAAGACTAGGACATCTCTATACAAAAATGTATTGAGATGTCCTAGTCTTCAGCCAAGATTTGAAATGTCCTAGTATTCAGCCAAGATTTGAGATGTCATAGTCTTCAGCCAAGATTTGAGATGTCCTAGTCTTCAACCAAGATT
>JABFPB010001032.1:0-28617 GCA_022817645.1 Ceratoteleas bidentatus | reverse complement strand
AGAAGAGGATAGCAGTTTCAGTTCGAAAACCAAATATGACAGATCGTTTATTTACAATGACATCAAAGAATCGTTTGCCTAAAGAAATAAATGGTTTGTGCGCAATTATCTCACAACCTTTCTGTTGACCTGTCTTCCTATACAAACATTTGCTAAGGATAGAAGAGTAACGTACTACTTACACTGTAGAAACAAGTGTCTCATTCACAGACATTTTCGTAGAAAAGGTACAAAACAAACAAATGTTTGACACAATGATAATACACAGAGAAGAACTAACAATGTTGCTTAAACGTCATAAAGTGAAACATTTGAGTGCAAAATGAGTCGTATACATTTTAGTTTCAATTTAGGAAATTCAATTTATCTCATTACGTTACTCAACTACATTTAGTTATCGATTGAAATATACTTTCTTACGTTCGCATTCAAAGTTGCCAAAGAGACGCTGTAACACCTTCCAAAAATGAATTGTTTTTTGTTTCGCCAAGTCCCGATGTCACGAAATCAGATATTATAAACAACCCGATTGCGGCGCAAGTTGACGAAATGCTGCTTCAATTTTCAATTCAAATTTATCGAAACTGTGTCACGGGACTACAAATTCCAGACGCGCAATATGTTTACAAGCACGAGTTGGATCCAGCTGACTCGCGCTTCCGAATGCTCCTTCGAATGTATCCGAGGCCCGCGCCAGTTGAACTAGTTAGCCATTCAAATTTATCCACCTCAATAATTCATAAATTCGCGAACAAAACTCGAACGCGCGCCCCCGATTTCCTCCAACTAATCACCGCAATTCATCCCCCCTTAATAACAAAAACCTTAAAATTCATCTAATCTTTGACCATCTTTTTGGGAACTAATCAGACGAAAGATAAACTATATAATTTAAAACTACTCATCCGGAAGGAAGGGTTGAATTCCCGGTACAAAAGAAACCAGTATTTCAAGAGGAAACTAAATTTAATAAATAATACGGTGAATTATAGTTTATTTTAAATCATAAGTTGATGAATGAACGTTACAACACATTTCTATACTATAAAAGATGTTATATAAAAAATACTATACCTAAAATGGAACAATCTTAGACGACATAATATATTTCGATAGATCGTCTAGTAAAATTTACTATATTATCTGGGAAAAGCTCTTCGGAATTATACTAATTTTGTTCAAATGTGATACGATGCATTGAGATTACTATATGATATGGTAAAGTTAACTGAAGATTTTTTCAGTGTATTTTTTTATTTAAAATTTGGCAAATAAATTTTTTTGTCAGCTCTTTGCAAAAAACCAGCCTGAATTTTTCTTGGTGTACTGCGATAAATCTGCCGAATCCGGCGAAAAGCGCGCAGCTTTTCCGGCGAACTCGTGACCGGCGTATCAAGCGCGATAATTGATACGCCGTAGAGCTTTGGAGACAATTGATTGAGCGATCTTACGGGAGCTTGTAAACGCGCGATAACTTGATGAGAAACCCGAGTGCATTATCTTAATCAAAACTTTGTCGCGGGCGTATACATTTCAGGCGACGTCACATCGTGGATGCGACAATGTGACACTATAATAGGTTTTCATAATCCATTATTAACTGTGCCGTCCTTATGTTCCAATTATCTGCGCGAAGATGGCGCCGTTCGATGCTCCGCGGCCGCCGGAATTATATCGACGCGATCGATCTCAGATAGAATGGAAGGAAGCGAATTCTATACTTACGTCGCGCGTTTCCTCCGGAGGCACGTTCAATCAGTGTCATACAGATCGGGAAACCAGCAAGTTCGGCGATAAAAAATCGGGCTTTTCCGGGCTACGTCAGATTATGAAAAGATTTTCAAAGAGGAGTGAGCGGCGCGTTTAAATTATTCGTTATCTCGGCAATAATGGGAATAAGATGTTGCTAAGTAGGTTATCGCGCGATACAGAAATGTTTAATTACTGTCCGTAATTACTGTTAGAGTTCAAATTAAAGGGGGATAGCTCTCGCTGGACGAGAGATGAAGTTTGATTTAGTTAGAGGGGAATTATAAGAGGGCAATTTTCAGCGCTGGAAATTACGGCGGCGAAAAAATTTCGGTAACTTCGTGACGCATTTGAATTTCGGATACTGATAATGAACCGGATGAAGACTTCGGGGTCAAAGGCTGCGAAGAGTCGCGGCGAACGGAAGTGGAGTCAAGTTGCGAAAAAAGTGCGGGCATTTAAATTTGAAGCAGCGGTTGATTGTGCGAATTTGAGGTCGAACAATGAAATATGCAACGTTCAATCCGCAGGGCCGGATACGAAAAATGAATAATTTGTCGCGAAAGTTGATATGAATGAGTTTTAGAGAGATGGGGCTGTGACGGGTGTGAATACACCGAAAGTACTCCGGGTGTGCTTTGTCTTCGTAGAAAAAACGGTTCGACAAAACTGGAAATATTATTGGATCCTAGGGATGAAAGTGGAAAACATAATTTTTCTGTAGTGCCTAGACATTTTTGATTTGTATAATTGAAATAATCCTGAAATAGACGTTTTTCAATTTTGACTCAGTCGTATCAATAAAATAACTATTAAACTTCATAATGCATCATTTGAAAAATGTGAATAACGTCCATTTTGTTAAGTAAGATAATTCTGTTTAATTTGCATTTTGTCCAAAGTAATACGAACATTAGCAGGATTTTGGATAAATGCCGGATCGTTCTTGGGAAAAGTGGGTCATCTTTAATTTATATTAACGGGTTTTTGTAACTGACTTAACGGTCCTTAGTTGCGTAAACACAACCCTTCCTGCGGCAACTTTGAAAGTTAAATTATTTTCCTTGCTCGAAAGTTGTAATAGTTTGGTTAATGACAACGATAACAATGTGCTAGTACGCGGCTCGTAGTTCAATTTCGGTGCTATAAATATTTCAACACGTAGTTACATTCTATTACACGGTTAACTCCACTGCTTTAATAACGCCAGCACCAAGCTGAGTGAAGTTGCAGGACTGTATGATGAAAACGAACGATCATTTCTGAATTCGCGAGAGAAATTCCGAAAAATCGACGGCAACAGTAATCTCGATTGATTTGAACTCGCTTTTGTCGGAAACTTTTGAAAAAATAGCGCAAAATACCCTACAGCGACACCATAAGAGCGGACCGAAAAATATAACCGAAAAAGGTAAAAAGTGCCTGAATACGACGTGAAGTTGATTTTGTTTCGGAATTTGTCCTGTCACTCAATCTCTCGAAATCGTGTTACAACGTTTGTGCAGTTTTTTGCGAGTGACTCTTCGCTTAATTGACCAAATTGCATTACGTAGGCAAGTTTTCCGGCTGGCTCATTTGCGCGAAATAAATGAAATTTCTCGGTCGCAGTTTCTCGGAGTCAACTAGAATGTGATGAAAGAAAAAGCTCTTCCCTTTGGGAAGTGTGTGCATATAACGAAGCAATACGATAATTGCGCGTCAATCTTCGAACGCGCCGATATATAATAGGATGAAAACTTTAAACGTGGACAAAACCTCAAGAATAAAAGTTCTTACTTCGACTTCGAAATACAGCTTTGATGAATGAGGAATTGACTCGGATTGGTAACCTTATTAAATTACTTACTACACATCTGATTTTCGAAGAAATACTTAAATAGGATGATAATTTTCATTTTTTTAAAATATATTTTACTAATTTGTTTATATAGTGAGTCTTATTATATATTAATGCAAAATGCAAAATACAAAAAAACCTTCTCCTAAATATTTTTGACATTTCTAACTTAACCAAGGCTTTGTTCATATTTTTGGATTTTCGTTCCAAAAATATGAATCCCGGCTTATTAAATCGCGATGCTCATTCCATCAGATTCTTATCCACATGCCAAGAAACGAGTCGACGATAAAAAAGCGCGAACGCAAAACACGTGACTCACGATCAATTAGTAAATGGAAGTAACAGAACAAGTAAAAAGCTGGATCCAGCTTCCGGTACCAAAACCACTTTGCTTTTACGATACGCATCCCGTCCACCAACACAGGATATATATCAAGGTTGTATGATAAAAACACTGACTTACATAAAAATTGATGCGCAAAGTTTCATTCTTGTGTTTATGATCTGCATTACGGTTTTAAGATTTAAATCACGAAATGGACAAGTCGTACTTGTGAAAAATCATAAATGTACACATGGCGCAGAATAATGAAATTACTTTTTGCATTATGTAAACCGAAATCCGTTTTCTTCAGCGCTTTTATTAAGTACCGAAGAAAGTGTGACCTACATTTTTTATTTACAGTTACAGCGCAAGTGGACCATAGAGTCAATAATTTCCACCGCGACTGAACAAATTAACATTTGGCGAACCCATTTTCAGACGCAGGAATTGCCGTGGATATTAAGACGCAGTCAATACCGGTTGCCGCCATTTCGCGAGATACATCGTTTCGCTTTTACAAAAAGCGTTATATTGACTGCGACGCTGGGATATAAATTCTATTTATTTTTATATTCTGTTGCACGCGCGGCTCATCGACGACGAAAATTATTTTCAATTTCATTCGACTCTTAATAAATTTCGCGGCATTTTCGTTGGATGTAATTTAAATTGGACGGTTTTATGATTTTTCAATACGTAAAACGTTTCCGATGACGTCGCGGCAGTTTTATCAAAGGCGTTTTACGAACGAGTGCAAAGTTATATTTTATTTGCCCAGTTGCAGTAAAAATGGGTCTTTATTTCGCAGCAAAGATGTTTCAAGTCGGAACGTTCGCGCGGATCAGTTGCCGCAATAACGAGCTTCGATTGGTAATTTACTTTCGCGAAAACAATCAAGATAAAATCGTCAATCATCGAAAACAATTTAATGATTGCAAATGAACAGTCAAAGATAATTAAATGCAGTAATCGGCAAAAACTGGTGGATGCAAATTAATTACTTTGCGAAAATAAATGTTGCGACTGTTACAGTGAGTTTTTATCGCTCGCAACGTCGCAATTAAACTTCGGATTGCTCGTCGTACGTTAACGATGTATAATCACCTATTTTTCGCGGATGAATTTTCTTGAGCGCAATTCCGGTTAGCAATTTGATTCGATCGTTTCATCGCAATTATTTCTTATTGGTTGTTAACGGACGGTCGTTTCCCATATATTATTTCTCTATTGTTTTGGCCTAACAAACATGGCCGTTTGTGATCAGCGGAAGGGACATTGCGACTATCCGGCAATATTAAGCTCAGACAACAAACTCTGTTTAACGAAAATGCTAATGCCTGGTCATGTCAAGCTAGATATTGTCGTCAACTGTATACTAACTAATCGCCAGCGAACTTTGCACTAAAAGGAGCGCGCCTGATTGGCCGGTTTAATTGCGCTGATCAAAGCGTCATTGAAAGACGTCGATTTTCAAAGTGCATTTTTCCATCTTCACTATCAATTCGTCCACACGAAATTCGGAAATACGTCCAAAAGACTCGTTACCCCTAGTAAAAGTAGAAATATATCGGGAATATATTAGGAATATATTTGGCATATAGAAAACAAATATTTCCAGTATACTGTCAATATATTCCCAACATATTCCGAATATATTGCAAATTGGGAATATATTGGGAATATATTGCAAATACATTGGGAATATATTGGAAATATATTGGTAATATATTAGAAATTTATTGGGAATGTATTGAGAATGTATTGGGAATATTTTGGGCATATATTGGAATTACATTGGGAATATATGTTTTCTATATGGCCAATATATTTCTACTTTCACTACGGACTTGTTACCAAAATGTTAAAAGCATCAACTTGCAAACTTTTCAATTAACGAGCGAAAAAGACGAATTCTAACGTAACGGCCATCCATTCCAAAAATGTCCGAACTCGAGTTTCCAACTCGAAGAACGAACGCTCTTTTGGGTCAAACGATTGTTGTTTGACCTGAAAAGCAAATAATATGCCCGGAAATTGTGACCTAACGTCGCTGACAAAGTGCCAGGCCGGCCAATTAAAATGGCGATGTGTCAAAAAAGCAAATTCTCGGTTCGCAGCATCAAGTCGAAATGAACCCGTTCGGATCAATTACGCGAATTAAACATCGGCCCGGGCGAAACGTCGGTCGCGCCGAACGATTCAATCAGTGTTTTTTCGCGGATATTTGACATGAAATTCATCGAAATTCGATCGTGTCTAAAAGTTGACTCAATCAGATTACGCGAAATGACATCAACTTGATCAGTTAGCGGCGGGTTGATGCGATCGAATTCCACTTAACCAAAACGACTCTTTCGTTTTTTGTGGCGCCCTCTCGTTCGCGTGTCTGTAATTCGTTACAAGGACGCGCGGCGGAATCAAATTTTCGTTTATCCGCGGAAACAACGCGCGTCGAATACGTTGCCCGTTTTTGTCATTTACGAGAACTCGCGGGCTATTTACATAAACATAATTTATGTTATCGAGTTTCGTTCGGTTCGGCGAATCTGGGCAGAATGTTTGCGGCCGTTTTGCGGCGCGAATTCTGGCAAAATTAATTCCGGTCTGCCGAAAGTAGTGCAACGGACTGGTATTGGCCACCGAATAATGTCTCTTATGTTCCGGACTTCCGTTTGTGAATAATCGGCCACAACGTAACGCGTTGCTAATTAAGGGGTACTGGTCTTTGTAAGTCAAACGCAGATTTTGTTTGCATTTTTTTGCTTCTTTAAAAAACTCATATGATTCTAAATATTAGAAAAGGACTTTAAGTAATATCTTCATCGAAAGTTTTTCGATTTCATTAAAACTTACATCCACCCCTTTTTTATTACACGAAATTATAAGGTAAAAATACCGAAAGTCGATAACCCGGGAATAATTACTGATGCAAATTAACTCTGACACAACGATTTTTCGCGTTTTCCTCAATCTTTCACATGGAAATTGATCACAACTCATTTTCCGACTCGGATTACTTCTCCCGACGCTGAGACAGCCGTCGTTCTGTGACTTGTTAAAAATTCAATTACCGGTTCGTCACGTATCGGGCGCGCGCTCCGGAAATGGAAAGGCGAAAAATCCATTTATATAAACTCGCGTACGCCGCTTGCGCGCGTGGCGTATTGCGTATCTCACCAGATTTCTGAGCACGTCGTCCGGCACGTTTCTGCTGGAATTGCAAAGCGCCCTCGCGGCGCTGTGCGAGAAGATGACCGGCGCCCGCGTGGTCTTTAACGCCGCGCGCATCGTCCTCGTGGACACGTGGGACAAGTCCACCAGCATCCCCAGTCGGTTCAACTCACGTACTACTGCCTGCGAACAAGGATTTTGTTATCTCTTGAGTAACAAAGTTCGGTCGAATTATGGATTATGAAGTCGCGGGAGAACATGAACTTTTTCTAATGAAATTAGTTGCGGTGAAGTATGGAAAAAGTTTGTCGATATTCTATCGAGCAAATAGTCAGTCGTAAAGTCAAACTTTGCTGATGTAGCAATTGATTTTGCATTTTGTTCCTCGCGATTAATGCATTGAAGCAAGTTATTTCAAAAAGTTTTAAAGTCACTTTTTTATCAATTGGTACATCATAAAATCAAAATGTGAACAAATTAAATAGTCGTTGAACGTTTCAAATTAAAAAAAATTACATCTCCCCATTTTTGTTTTACTCTGTGATTATGAACAGACTTGTAACTTTTTTATACTTTGTCTTCCCTGATCAATAACCCAGTTCGTTTGTCTTCGACTGTTTCAGTTTGATTGTCTCAATAAACGATACCAGACCTTTCAGAATCAATAAAAAAATGATCGCGTCTGAGAAAAGCAAGGCACTTTATCGAAGGCCAATTATGAAATTCGCTTTCGTCCTGCAAAAAATGTCACGGAAGTGGAATTTTTTCCTGTCGCCACGACGTTCGACACGTTGAGGGGAGATGGCGCTTGCTTCGCGTCTTCAAAGGATGCTTCATCAATTCAGACGATGCAACCAAATGAACGCGACGTTACTTTTGTTTTTGTATCTTTCTCTTGACGTGTTTTAATTGCATCGTTACTTCGTGAATACGATAAAGTTCATTTCTTTTTCTCCATAATCGATTAAAACAGTGGTCGCTGATTTTTTATTGAAAATTGTAAATGAAATAATATAGACGATAACAGAGAGAATTGTTTTCTCGAAATAAATGTTGATGATTCATGATGAATAATTAGTGAAATGTTGTATGTAGTCAAACAAGAACGTTGATAAAATTATTTAATGAGGAAAATTAATTGAACATTATGTTGTTGCTAATTTTCGCAATTTTGGAAAATTGATTCGCCGCGGTTATTTTGTATTGTACTTACTAAAATGAATTCACGAATAAATTAGACCTTGATCGTGTTATGAAATTACTTGTCGCTCCGTTAAATCGCTTCTTTATTTAATTAATTACGATCTCCAGTAAAAAACGTTTATTTAATTATGTTAACCATACATTATTTTTTAATACAGTAGGTGAAAGCATGAAATTTATACTCAGATGTTGATTGAAGTACGTTAATTTCGTCAATAATACAATGTGCTTTTCGATAATAAATCTTATTGTACACACATTGAATTCCGCAATCAAAATCGTGTTAAAATTTAGTGATGTAGTAAATTGTATCACTGATTATTATTGGAAAACTTAAAAGTGTGGCTTGAGTAAGATTCAGTTTAAAACCACTTTCCTTGTTACTTTGTATTTTACGTCTTTATAAATAATCCACATGTGCAACTACATTTTCTCGCTCCAGTCACCTTGACGACGTAAAAATGACAATTTTGTGGTAAAGAACGAGTCAGGCGAGCCATTCGCCGGAAATTTTATTAAATTTAAGCTTATAATGAAAAATGCACTTAATTTTTTAGAAACCAACGTGGGGACAATATTTTTCAATAACAAACTTATTAATTGAACAATAGCCAAGCACTTTTCTGTCTCCGATCGATTATTAAAAGTCAGGTTACAGAACCTGTTACATTTTTCAACTAAAGTTTTAATATGGATGCAAAATTCAGAATCCAAAGTTCTCCTATTCCATAATTTCTCGTATCGAATTGCTTATTAGCATTATGGATTGATGCCTCTATATTGGTCTGCTTTAATTACACTACTTAATTAATTTTGTTAATTTCCAATTAATAATAATTACTGTGAATTGGCCAAATGCAATTTACACAATCCAGCACGGTTTACATAGTTCACGGTACGTTCAAAATAAATACGTTAAGAGCCACGTACTCTCAGCCGATATTTCGGTGCGTCCGCAGCTCACGAACTTTGAGCCGTGTGGGCAAACACTTGGCATCGCACGCAAGACCGCCGCAACTGGATAAATGTAATGCGTCAAGCTGCCCAGCGATTCAGCTGCATCGACGTCAAGAACGAAAATTGACGTTTATCGAATCACGGTACACGTAGCACTGATGAATTTCATTCGACGAACGCAATTCGTCGATTACAATGATTAAACTTGATCAGTAATCAGCGGTTAATATCAAAAAAAGTAATCAGTCGCTTGTTTTCAACAATTTCTCGATCACTATTTATAGTGTTTATCAGTTGATTTTTGGAGAATTGTACAGTGGAAAATTTTGAAGTGATGAATCCTGCAGTGAGAAGTTTGAACTGACTTTGACTGAAAATTGACAGTTTGTTTGAAACAAAAAGATGCTTTTAAAGTTTTGATAAATTTAATGAGCTAATTTTCAAGCCATTCTAGTTTTAAGATTCGAATTTTGTAAATACTTTTCACACCAGATTTATTCTTCGACAATAGACTTTTTTCGTTAGGAAAAGTTCTAACGGCATTTTTTGTACGATATAAAAATATGTTTGAGACCATTTCAAGACAGTGTCTTTATCGTGAATATGGAAATAATATAGCTTGTTATTCTTCGCTCGTCACCAGTGCCACGTCGCTGGTTATATCTCAAGAGACACGTCTTTTAAATAGCTTTATTTCTTAATCGAGACACTTTCGAACAGTATTCCGTGTCATTTCATAAACCCGCGCTAAAAGTAAAACCGCGTACGCGACGAGTTTTAAAAATGAAAAGAAGAATTTTTTCCGCAATATAATGGTACGTCGATGCGAGAACGCGTAATGGGTGGGTTTCTTGAGAGCGCCTAACGAGCGACCGAGTTGCTTTCTTTTTTCAAACACACGTGATTTCGCTCCCTGCGAACTGACAGTAAAAAGTAAAAAAGACGGAACGCGCGTTTTCTCTCCCACGCGTTTTTTCATTTTTTATTATAAATAAGTAAGACCCTTAGGACTTTATTATGCTTTTATGAGACGTCTCTTTCTACTTGCTTGAGTGCATAATTCAAGACAAGTATAGAGAATATAAAGGCCTGAGCTGCAAAACCGTTGATCTCAATACTGCAATGGAGATCGATACATTTTAGATCATACTTTTATTTTTAATCTACACACTGCATTCAGTTACCTTACATAAATTATGGTCGATTATTTATGGAAAAGAACAAATTTCAGCCGAAAACTTTGATGCGAAATTCCTTGCATAATTTTGCAACTGACATTTATTTTATTTTATAGTATTTTCTTATAAGTATGAATATGTTCTTGTTAAGTACGTTTCGACGCATTAAAGTTTTTCTGGTTGTAATTACTTTGCTTGTATAATGAAATTGAATCATAATTTTATAGTGAATCGGTTTGGCTTTGCCTATAACAATAACGGTAATATTTCTTCTCGTTGAATGAAATATATAGTCTGTTGTAAAATAAAACGGTATTTTCTGCACAGTATTAATTCTGTTTTGTGCTTTGCCACAATATAATTGGAAGAACAGTAAATGAATCTTTTCAGCAAGAAAGTGGTCTCTCTGGCGGAAATTCTGCGGAAGACTAAGAAAAATAAGTAGTATTAATTTATTCGGTCTGCCGGTGGCGACAAAATGAGCCAATGAACAGCTGATGAATAATTATCTTTTTCTTCTGCTTCGTTTTCATTTTTTAATAAGAGAACACCGGGGGATGCAAATTTTTAAAAGCCCGTGATTAATAATTAATATGTGTTGAGCATATCTGGGTATGATATGAAAGAGCGACGCGGGCTTTATTTAGAAGAAATAATTATTTTCAAATAATTATTTCTTCCCTTGAAATTAATTGCACATGCTTTGGAAAATATTGTTTCTCGCTAATGTGTTTTGCGTTAATATCACGTTTATTTTATAGTAATGCTTCCTCATTTTCATTATTAAGAATTGATGTTTTAATCAACCTTCATGAAATCAATAAAAGCAATATTTATAATATCAATAAATCTGTGTCATGTAACGGGCGGCAATCGCGCGTTGCGCAAATAACAAAAAAGTTCATCTGGGTTTTTCTGTAATTTTGTTAGGAGAGTATTCCGATCGTATGTTTCTCTTGATTACTCGATTGTTTATGAATACATTTTCGCTTTTTTATATTCACGGTTTCGTGCATTGCAAAATAATCACATTCATATTTCAAAACATTTTATCTAGTTTGATAACGTTTACATTGATTCTATAGAATAAGCAAAGTGCATCTAAAAAACGTCATTGCATGATTGATTAACCAAATTCTTTATAAAAACTCCATATTTTCCGAGAATCGATTTTATACGCATTACTCCGCATTAAAAGTGCGACTCGCTCAGTGCGACCCAAATACTGACTACAATCAATGAAGTATCTCATCTCGTGCAGCAAAATTTAACGTCCCATTTATTTGTAAATTCGCCGCCGAGAACTTTTAATCCGGAATGCACAACGACGTGAACGGTGTAATTCCAGCGTGTAACCGCGAAAAAAGTTACATAACTTACGAACTATCCGTTCGAAATTTCGAAAATTTAATTACGAAAAAGGAAGGCCGCGATAACCCGTCGACGTCTGCTCAAATATTTACCTCCACTACTGGCTGTCGGCGTGTCGAGGAATCCCCCGAAAAACACGCCGCAAAATATCAAACCTTTTCGAGTGTTCTGAAGCTTGTTGCAAACACGTACGGCGGAACGTTGACCAACGCCACTTCGAGTGCGATCGTAAATTAAACGGAAACGTAACGCGCCGCGTAATTAAAGCGACGATAAATAAATCCGGCGAATAAAAAGTCGCGCCGGCGAAACAAGTGGCATAAATTTATTCGTTCTTGGCCAATGAGCGACTGATAAATAATTATCTCGCGCGAAAAGTTCGTCTATTTGTAGTTCGCGTAACGTCGCCGCGACCCGAGATAAACGCGCGATAAGTGTACGGTCGACGTTCGTTCGGATGTTATCTTGCACGCGCGTTACAATTTTGTTAAAAGTCGCAGCGGGCGGACGAGATGCCATTAAAGCAACTAAAATCAACGGCACTTTCGGGTTACGGCGCTTTAACCTTTCTAATACGTATTTTCGCCGGGCCGCGTATGTACTTGTAATTCACGAAACTCGCGCCCCGGGGACAATTATGCGGACGAAACTGTGCGAAATTGTTTGACACTTGCACGTTTCAAACGGCTTTTGTTTCGCTGTTTCGTCGCCAAGTTCGCATTATTGGGCGCCACGCTTGTTTGCCTGATTCGCAGCGAAAGAGTTTCGTTATTTGTGAAGTCGATGCCGGGCTCCATTTCGGTCGAGAATAGCGCATTTGCGGAGACATCGAAGGCGAAGCCGTGCCATTGACTTGCGTCGTCGCAAAGTATAAGTGTACGTTGTTTTCGGAATGTTTAAGGCGAACGGCTGACGCTCCGTTGACCCGTACTACGGATTTTCAATTTTTATCGGATCAAGCGATATGGCGTGTGTGCAGCGCATAAACTCGGTATCCAATTTGGAAGATAAAGCTTGTATGCAGATAATAATACGAAAAGCACGATAAATTTCGTCGCTGAGCGCACAAGTCGCATTTTATTATACTTTTCCATTGTTGATGATTACGTTAAAACGGTGAAAGACGGGGCCAATCATTTTACACCCGGCCGAGTTAATGGTTGACATTTACTACTGAACATTACCGCTTCATCACTCTCCCGTAATTGCATGAATACACATCAAACGTATTCAAGCACTTAAAACGGGAAAGTGTTTCATTTAACTTGTAATTTGGCTCGTTGTTTGGATTTGAAATTTTGTTTCTATTTTTTTACGTTAATTCATCATTTTTAATATTAGCCATTTAAAAAGGATTTTGTGATAATATTAGAGAAAGGTTGTTTGTGGAATTACTGCAGATCCGTTGAATATGAAATCTTACTTTAGAACTGTAATTACATTATCCATCTTACGTTAGCCGAAGTCCGACAGTGGAAGTAAGATCTAAATAGGATCTTTCGTAACACCAGGATCTTGCAATACATTTTGAGGGATCGGTATCGCCATTTATTTTCGACGCGATAAATGTATCGTGTTCGAGGTAAATTCGTATTTATATTACGGAATGTAAACGAATAAAATCCATCTGATACTGCCAACTGATAATGCTCTGATTGGACGATAGTGAAATGTTTGATTAAGACATGTGCGGTGATCAGCCGGCCAAACGTATTGCAAATTTTCATACACGTTTTAATCGTATTACTTTTCATTGATTACGCCAAACACAATTTGCTTTCTCGGTGGTAAACAACAAATAAGCGTAATTTGGTTTCGCGTGACTGTAAAATTACAACGAACGTCTGTCTTTTGCAATTACGTTTGACACTGTTGGGAGCGATTGATGATAACAGTAGAAAGTCATACTCAAAATGAATGTTATCGCAAATTAATTATTGAACTCAATAATTAATTTCTCATTTGAATTAATAACTTAATATCCGTACTAAGCTATTCAGATTTGATTTCTGCGCTTGCGTATCATTGTAAAAATACTAAAAAGTTTTTAACTCGGGCAATCAATTATTTCATGACAGCTTAACATACGACGAAACAACGGCTTACCGGGCTGACTAATGGCTAAGTTTACTACTCAATTTCGCCGAACAAAAATCGCGGCTCATTAATCATCGACTTGCGCTACTGAATTTCACTTTCCGTCGCTCGGTTTGTCGAAATTCTTACGACGATTTTTGTGCGTCGCTACTAGTGTTTCGGTGCGAGAGGAACGACTTCATTATGCAACGAAATCCCGCGGCTGAAATCGTTAGCCACTTTTGTTCGCCTTTCGCTGGCAAAAATTAACTCTGATATTAATTTTAATGTTTCATTATTATCTCCAGCGAAAATTCTGTTCGTAAAAATTAATTGAATGGTTGTAGTTGTTATTTATTAACATTGGGGTTTTCTGAAGTTTTTACATTAATATTTTTATAATTAGGATTGCCGTTAATATCATTGAGCTCTCTTATTCCTGATAATGAAACACTTTTTGTATCACTTTTGTAGTGACTCACAAAATGATTGTTAATTATTATTTGAATAATAAAATTGTGGTTAGAACAATTTTTAATTATAAACGTGGGTGTTCCATCATTAAAAAAATTGAAATAATATCTTTGCAAACGAGGCAACATATAAGTATACAAAGTCCGTGCGGTAATTTCAGTCACTTAATTAAGAACCTCCTTTTCGCAAAATGTAATTCATTAAGCTGAGGTGAATAATGTTACTAGCTTACTTCGATGTACTGAATGCCGTCGAATATTCACTGCATTAACTGAAAAACGCTATCGTCTCGAATTAGATAAATTGGACATTATGTCTAATCATTTATTGGCTTTCACTACCTGAATTTCTTTTTTGAACGACAACTGGATTTCTTATTGGTTAAAGTTGTTTTCCCGTAATCGTATCATCTCATTCTATAAGTGAACGGTTTCATCATATTATAAAATCTAAAGAGCTCCAAAAAGAGCTCTAAAAAGTTTCTAATTGAGCTCCAAAAAGAGCAAGGAGATACAGAAGCAATGCTCCTCGAACTTGATGTGGGAGGTAAAATTAAAAAGTTGTCAATCACAGTAGGATGAGAGTGGGACAGAAAATTTCAACTACAGTTAGGATTATGAAAAGCGAAGAGACCAAGACGAAATTGTAAACTATCTTCGGCTGATTGGACATTATATCCAATTCTGATTATATGGTCTGTAAAATCTGTAAAATAAATCTAAGTTATCAGAAATGTAAAAAAATATTTATTACAATGGAAACATTATTTATTGGAAACATATTACAGCGGAAAAATATTGCAGTGGAAAAATAGGAGTGGAAAATGTGGAATGGAAAAAAATGGAGTGGAAAAGTGTCCCCCTACCAATCTAACGAATAGTTTGCAATTCTGTAACAAACTATCTTTTCTTCACTTAATTTTTACAGTAGACTGTTTCAGTCTCTCCTATTTATCACCTCCTTAAGTACATTGAAAATCGTTTTATTTTTATTGCCTCGATCAAGAGTTATTCCGGAAATAAACTTGCGTTTATTTCATTAAGTTTTAATCACTTATTGCGTCTGATTTATCATTGACCTTTAATACTTAATTCAAACTGCACATTTTAGCTCGGTTTTCTCCGTAAAATTCCGAACGAAAGTCGTTGGATTGGCAACAACTGCGATGAAGCAAAAACACGCGGCACTTGTGAGGTGATTGATGTGTGTTTTTAATGTTTTCGCAGCTTCGATCGAGGACAACACGCAATTGCGCTTTACAGAGGAACGCGCGTATTTACTCGGTTATGCAAAATTGTAACTCTGCATTCGACGTGCAACAACACCGGTTCAAGGAGACGCGCAAGATTTACCGAGGTGGCTTCGGATTCAGCAATAACAGCCGTTTCGTCGGCGAGCGAAGTCTCGGCGTAGGGTGTTTTGAAACAATGAAAAAGAGACGCAGCCCTCGGTCGGGTTCCGCACAATGCCGCGTATCTTGGCGCGATGAAAAAGCGCGCACAAAGCCCGCGAAAACTATTGTACAAATTGTCGGATCAAGATGTTCCGGCGATCAAATTCATTTGAGTTTTTCACGCGCGCCGCTTTTTCATCGGGCGCTGTTGCCGGTTGTTTATTGCAAAAACGCGAGACTCTCCGCAGAGACAATCAGCGCGCTGACAAATGAGAAACAAATGGATTTCGAGTTTCATTTTTCAAAATTTCATTCCAGTCGATTCGCCGTCTCCGCGAATCGCAGCGAATGGCACCGCGCATGCGCAAAACAGCACCGTTCGCGGCGGAAACGTTTTGTTTCGCGTGCGACTGAACAGTATGCAGAATTAACGACTCCGATTGATCCTTTCTCCATTTATTTCCGCGAGGATATTTTTTTCGCGATTCCAATTTCGCGCGGAACTTTTTTTTACACGTCGTTACCCTTCGCCCGTTACCCTACGAATTCTCAATACCACCGCTGCGGTAGTCAAACACGGCCCGCGTTCCTATTCGTTCGCGGAATATTTCATTACCAGCGCTATTTTACCACTTCACTTACGCCACATCTTCGATGTACTTCATCGGCGCTGTCACTCTCTCAGTTCCGTTTTCGCCGTTACTTCAGACCGTTGTAAGAGTTATTCCGACGAAACGAAATGAAAACGAAAAGTTTTCTTTTCGTTTCCGTCGTGACACTTATTTTACAAATCATTGGTAGTTTAACGAATTTGTATTTAAATTATGCAACTGAGAATACTGAATATAGAACTCGTTTCAACAACGAAAAAGAGTATCTCGGAAATACAAAAACACGATTGGTATATAGGTGTTCTATTCCAGGAATCACATTGAATAGTTAGATAATTAATTTTCATTTTCCTCCATTTACCGATAACATGATTACATTTGCTGTCTTTTAAAACAAATGTTCGTAATAATGCCGATTGATTGGGTTTTGCCCCTAAAACGACACGTTATCCGTCAATTAGCTGGCTACAGGTATCCGTTAATGTTTAAGTTGGATAGTATTCACAGCTCGTTTATTAAAACTTGACCGTATAATGTTATTAAAATTTATTATATATTATTACATTAAGAATATTATAAATATATTCTTATTTTAAAATAAGAATATCATTAAATTTCATTAAATATTTTCATTAAACATTAAATTAATTTCAGTGAAACAACTCCGTAATGTGTGCGACCCGTATAGTATTACGTATTTAAAGCATGTGATGTTAATAATAACATCGCTATAAGTACACGAGATAACATTGGTCTGCGGCGTTTACGATGATCAATACCGAACAAAATGTTTTGATTCGCAAATAGATGTGATTTAATCTAAACATATCTCATCAAGCCTGACCCTGCTTCGGTCAGATTTGTTTTTGTCAGTTCGAAACTTTAGCATTGTTTACGACGGATCCACTGGAATCCAATTAGACTTAATGCAGTTGAATCGAAATTCTAATCTAAACGAACCGATCATTTTTATGGTTCAGGTTAATGGTCGTCGAATTGCTTTGTAACAAACTTCGGCGTTGTTGGAGGACATAAACGATTTAAGTGCGTTTATTGTTGATCGTTTCGTTTTACAAAATGACAACAACACGTACAACATAACGAGTAATGTTGATTGATTTTGAACGATCAATAGTTTGAAAATAAGGACGGTCAAGCATTGCCTACATTTTCAATGATAATTAAAGTTAACTGTTTCAGTTAAATCAAATGTTTAATCTGTTGAAATTGTGATTCAACCAAAACATATCAAATCATTCTTAAATCAGAAGATATGAATTATAATGCGTTTATTACATAAATTCATATATCTTCAAATATTTTACAAAAATCTACTAAGTAAATGAATGTCGCAATTTCTATTTATATGAAAAGGATGAATTGGGAAAAAGTTCTCACTTTTTCCCAGACTTCCACATTTGGAATCATTTC
The DNA here is from genome assembly GCA_022817645.1 of Ceratoteleas bidentatus. Classification (NCBI taxonomy): domain Eukaryota; kingdom Metazoa; phylum Arthropoda; class Insecta; order Hymenoptera; family Scelionidae; genus Ceratoteleas; species Ceratoteleas bidentatus. Next base: position 10,838 of record JABFPB010001032.1, on the reverse strand, counting down.
AACTACTGCCTACGAATGTCAATAAAAAGTTCGACTAAAAACTCACCTTTCCGAATTCACTGAGCCCTGGGACCGTGTCTTGAGTGTTATTCATTTCCCCGAGCGAACAAACTGCCCTGCCGTAAAAATATTCGTTAGTACAGTAAAAGTGGAGCAGCGATTTAAATATATGTTTATGTATGTGTATATCAATTCGTAAACGTATTCGCGTGCACACATACTTTCGGGTATGTGTACTTGTCGGGAGGTAAGAACTGGAGTTAAAATGGCATTTCACGAAACAAATGTAAAAAGTTTCCGATTCCGGGGAAAGCGGGACAATTTAATTTGCCGATACTGCTTCCCTTTGGCATCGCTTGCCTTGTTATATTCCTTTATTCCCAGCGAGAGCATGGCTTTTTATAAATTCACTGGCATTGCATTATGAATGTATCAACAATACTCGAGACAATTGAGACTCCGCATATTTTTCAACCGAATGAATAAGCTCTGTAATTTTTGCTGCCGGGCGTGGATGCTTTTACGCGAGTACATTTCAGAGCTGAAAGTTACGCAGGAAAGATGAAGTTCGGAGGGAGAGCTCTGGCAGGGATTACAAACGAGGAAGACGCGGACATAAACAATTTCGCAAAATAAATCGCAATTGACAGTTTCCAGTTGATAAGATAAAGTAGTACGTTTGCATTTACATATTTCGAAGCCACAACATTTCGTGTATCGACGTATGATTATTGCAGTATTGTAAAATTAATTTCGAATGGAAATTAAAGTTGCACGAATTGAATTACACTTTGCCAAATCCTCTGCGATGACAAACATTCGTTTTTCATTAAATATTTGTCAAGCCCAAGGCATGTTTTGACATGGAGTAGATTGCATCGCAAGTTTGATGAAAGCTCTCTCGAGTTCATATTAAATTATTTTTTTCATTTTTCGTCATTCATTCCGAGATACGCAATCTGAGGATCCAAACCAACTTGATAACCTACAAGTTATTAATTTGTATATCGTGTAAGGCGTGAAACGAGCAATTCTGCAGCACGAGATATCTCGTCTGAGCCGAGTCATGAAGGATTTCATTGGGCGAGATATCTCCTTCGAGGCGGTAAAGAAGTTACTTCTTCAGCGAAGGAGATATGATATAGTAAAAATGCCACGGCACAAAATAGTCGAAGAAAAAACTTCGTGATTGCTAGGAGTAATGAAATATCGTTAATATGATCTTCATTTAATTTATAACTCATTGTTGGATTATTAACCCCCTTCAATTTTCAAATATATTAAAATCGCAAACTCTTCGAAATCAATTACACGGCGTCTCCAACTTAAAAATCAAACGTTACATCGCAATCGAACCGAAAAGTTCCGAAATCCAATTTCGCAATTCCTAAAACGTCAATAGCATTGTTCCACGACGACAATCCCCAGTCATTTGACAACTAAATCTGTTCGTCTGACTCGAACGTTCCATCAGTCTGAGACGGTATCACGGCTAACAAAACTGCATTGTTTTTTCGGTGAATGCCAGGGATTCCAGCCATTTTTGCCAAGATAACCGTTTCGGCGGATGCACGTACGCAATTTCATCCGGAGCCGTAAACGCGAACGAGCGCACAAAAACGCGGCCCCTTAAAAGGTCTTTCTAAATGTAAAGCTTGGCTCGGCCGATGGCGCGTAATTGATAGGCGCCAATGACGCGCGCGTGAGCTTTCGGCTCACAAACGCGCTGCCGTAATCGAACGTCCTGCACCTTCCTCCCTCAGGGACAACAAAATGTAAGCCGCGAAGTTTCGATTCCGGCTCATTGTCAGTCGAGTCTGCTGTGAGGCGCGCGATTCGTCCGTCACTCGGATTCAATCACACAGTCAATCACGTTGTCGCGAAGAAACACATTAGGCTCGTGAAACACGTGTGCAAACAATCCCACCATTGGCGCAATAAAATCCGGAACGAGTTCGGCGTTTTACGAGGCCAAATACGTGACAATTGTCACCCATTTTGATAAACAAAACGACGATCTTTTCGAGGTGGATCTTATCATGAAATGATGATTCCGAAGTTAGTCCTGATTTTTTGTTTGTAATATGAACACATATTGTTCGTAAACTTTCGTCCCATTGAAAGATATTTTTATCGTGTGAGGTAACAGCCCCAAAACACTCTACTCAAAGTCATGAAATAGTCTCCCCACGACAATGTTTTCGGACTAGGTTTTACTAGCAGATCGTACCCTGGACAACCGTCCGGAAAAGTGTCGCAACTTTTTGACGAGGTTGCAATTGAAGACCCGATATTTTACGGCCGATCATCTTCCGGGCTACGATTTAGTAGCGGCGTTATCTGAAATTGAATCCGTCGTTGGATGTGCGAGTGCATACCAAATTATAAAAGACCCGGAAAATACTGTACATCAGTTAGCGCGGAAAATTATTCGCCGCCTGGTGGCCGTGACCTCGTTCGGTCAGAGGTGTCGTGTGTCTTCCGAAATTCTTCGAGAGATAATCCGGAAGCCGTTGCTTGAATACTGAACGAGGTCGAAGCGTTGATCAGTTTTATTAAGACCCTTAGAGCGATCGGAAATAGCGTTCGATCCAGGTTTTCCGAAAATTTTGCCACTCGACGATAATTTGCGCGGGAGCAAGTTCGTTTTATTATTCCTCCCGGGAGGTGTTGTGCTCGATCCAGGCGCACGTTAAAAAGCACTGCGCATAAATGAAGTGCAGCGAAGTTTATTGCGACGATTCCTTACATCGATTTTTCCCGTTTGATTGCTTCGGACTTTAGATTTCGAAGTACTAAGAAAATGATATCGTCAGTCATAAAACGTAGAATTCGAATGTCGTTGACTGACTGTCGCAAATAATTATTGGTTGAAAAACTGCTTCGTAAGATTTTTAACCGATAACTTAGATTAGGTTCATATTTTCTGCCTATATAATATAATAATCGCTTTCGCCGCTGTACTAGATCAGAGCCATAAGTGGAACAGGTCTCTGTATGGTCAGACTAGAAGTAGAATGAGCCAAGTGGAGTTGGTCAGTGTATGGTGAGACCGGATGAAGAATGGGACCAGTAGGACTATATATGGTCAGACCGAAAGTAGAATGAAGCAGTGATGCAAATTTGTGAGAACAAATTATTTGAAGAGAAGTGTAAGATTCAGTCTCCTGAATTTCTACACAGTAAAACTGATTCTGTAAGTAACTAACGACTATTTCTTTAATACATTTGTTTAAACAATTGTCGACAATTTCCAAACCACCGAATCAACTGAAAAAAAATGTTTTTTTCCCCGCTGACCTAAAGCGAAAATCAAGCTGACCGCATTAACTATCGCGGTATCTTGCGGGGTCTTCCCAGACCGACTAAGTCATTGTTAATGGAACGACGATCAACAACACCTGGTACGATGACGGCGTCCTAATTGCCACCAGCGTAATGGTCTGTGGAAGCTGTTGAACCTCGGTTCGCCGGGAACAAGACAAACCTTGAGGAGACGGACCGCGTGAAACATGCAAAAGCCCCGGCCGATGATCGAGGACCTTCGGGGTTCCGTTAAATTAAAGATTTACAAATGACCGGCGTAATTGCCGCGGCGGAAAAACGACCGGATGAGACGGGGCGAGGTCGTCGCGATTAATTATGCAGCGGTCGGCGGAGTTGAATATCGACGAGTGCCGGCGTCGCGGTTCAATAAAGACGCGCCTTATTTAGAGAAGCGGATTGCCAAGTTAAATTGGTCGGCTGATCTTACTTGTAAGATAAATTTACAAATGGGACAAGGGTCCGACGCCGGCTTTCGCTCCACTTGTTGTGCGAGGCCAAACAGCGGAGTCGCTCCGCCATTATTTTTGGCGTCGTCTGACCTTCGACCGGTCGCTTTTCATCGGGAATAATTATCGCCCGAAAGGGGCTATGTCGCAAGTGTAATTAGCTTACGCCGAAAATGTAACCTGGACGCAGTGAATGAATAACTTAGCGGAGGCTTAATAAAAGTTCGAGCGAGAACTTTGTTGTGGGAAATTACAAAGTCAAGGCACAGAGTCGCTAGTTGAAGCTTGCATGGATTGAAAACTCTGGTTGATGCAATCAAATTTTGATTTCTGTAACAGTAATCGTTGGATCCATATTTAGTAAATTAAATAACTTGATTGATATCGTCAAGAACCTAACACCACAATTTTGTTGTGGTGTTAGGTTCTAGAAATCAAAAGATTTATGTGAACGAACCAAAAATTGGTAATTTTACATTTAAAAAAATGTACGATTTTAATGATATAACTGAATTATTTCTTGTAATAATTAGGTTATAATTAGTTATGTAAATTTACATTTAGTTATATAAACTAAGTTTTAATTTTGCGAGAAATTATTAAATATAACGAGTTAATGCATTTCATTAATTAATAATAAATTCAGCGTTAAGTGTAACAAAATTGTTAGGTGAAACGTATTTTGTAATAACAAGAAATTTAACTAAACTCGACACAGAGATACAATTTATTGGTTCAGTTCAGAGTAATTTCAATAAAACATTTGGTTTACCAACCAAGTCACTTCAACAAAATCGTTTATTTGCAGATAAAACTTGTTTTTCCCTCTGCAAAATGCGAATGCTGAAGGGACAAGACTTGAAATTACCCGGAGCCGCTTTCGTCTGTGGGATCTCGTGATTTTGAGAGCAACGTTTTCATCTCCGTCCGATCCGCGGTTTCTTTTTGCGCCGTTTATTGCACTTTTTGCGTGTTTCAATTCAAACCCCGATGCACCGCTGATTAACAAATGTACCGTTAACGCGCGGAAATTTGGGATTTGGGGCGCGCGGTTATTTGTCCTGCGAGCGCGCGGCGTAAAGTTAGCAGGACCTTAATAAAAAGTTGGCCGCGCGTTGTTTTCACTTTGCACGAGCAGCCAAAGTGATACAAGCCTCGCGAGGAGTTACTCCCAAGGAGTTTCCGAGGACGAATTTAAGCGTCCCACTTCCGCTTGTGAATGCGCAACGCCCGGCCGCGCAAAGAACGCTCATTTGTCCGGGTTCGCATAAAAACGCGCCACCTTTTTTCGTCGACTTTGTTTCGTGCGCGCGACGACGCGCTGCGGGATTGAAAACCGCGAATTTCCGAGCACAACAAACTTGCGAGGTACACATTTCGACGAATCCGAGTTTCGAGTCGCGGGTGGATAATGCAGTGTAAAAATATTGTAAAATGCCGGTTGTGCACTGGGATTCAATTTGCAGGGATTATAATGAAATGTTATGAAAGAACTTTAAGGGATTTACTCCTTAATGCATAAGAAACTGATTTTCATTGCACATTTTAAGTTGATTGCATATTGCAGAGAATATTGAACAAAATTACGAAAAACAATTTTACGTCACAAAACGGGATTTGCGGTATTCATTTTATACGAATTACGTATATTTATTTTAAAAAATCGATCGATTTTGATCTACTATTTTGAAAATAGTTTTAAAAATAGGAGAAAACACCTTTTGGTTTCTCCTTTTTTATAACCAATCTTTACCTTTAGATTTCTCACTTTGGAAGTTACTGAGACTTCACAAGATTTTACAGTTTTCCTGTTTATTCCCAGTAGCTTGAGACCGATGAAAATGCTAAATTACGGGCCGTCGCGGAAGTCGAACTAAGTTCGCGCTGATAGCCGCGCGAAATCGCGCCCCATTCGGACGTAAGTTTTCGCCAAGTAGCGAGCTTAGCGGGCGAATATTTTTGACAAATCCGGGAATGCCGTGCCGGGATTTCACGTGTAAACACGACGCTTTCATTGAGATTTATGCTGCGCGCGTCGGGCGCACTGGCAGGTGCAATTTTTTATTCGCTATCATTGACAATCGGCTCGCGTCAAACAAATTTGTTCGACGGGTGAACGGTTTGATTAAAATACGACGCAGTTTGTAAATCGAACGGGCGCGGGTGCGTTTTTTACGTTTGAAAGCACTTTGTTATATCGACGAGAGATCAACGTTTGCGTGACCGGTTTCAAGATTATTAGAGCACGGCTTTCCCGATGCGGATAAAACGTGTCGCAAAATTGACACGGTTTGATCGGATCGCGAAGGATCTTGGCGAGTGAATATCTTGATATGGGATATCCAAATTGGACTGTTTACGGTGTTACCTAATTAGAAATTGAATCTGTTGGATCATTTTTGGGTGTAATTTGATGGTATATCTACTCCATGTTGCACTTTTAAACTTAACCTCTGATATCAAATTTGGGTTACATCTGATTAGAGTACAATGTATATTTTAAAATGATCTGTTTCGTTATCCCGTATAGATCTAAACTTTGATTATAATCTCATAAAATATGTGATAATCGCGTAGATCGCAAAAAGAATAGTTTTGGTTAAACAAATTTTGGACTAACTGGAGAAAATCATTTTTAAGTGTTTTCAGCTATCTATTTTACATTGCATTCCATTAAGAATGATTTGTAAATGAAAACATTAGTATTTAAATGAAACATTTCTTTTTTAAGTCTAAATCAATTTATGTACAACTTCTCTCGGAGCGATAGAATTAATGGTTCTTCACGGAATAATTTTGGAAATGCGCAAAATTATGTTATCAGCGCGTTTACTTTCCGACACAGTTTTCAGCAATTACGAGCCACTTACTAATTATCGTATGTGAAAGTTGTAGGTTGTTTAAAATCTCATTCAAAGTATCTAACTTAACTATAACGTGCTAATTAAGTTATCTAATCCTTTTCACCTTTTGTCCTTTTCAGTATAAGTTACGAACAAAACAGTGCTCGCAGCGAAGAGCAGGGGGAGGGGGAGGGTAGGATCGATTCAATTTCGACAAACAAATGGGCAATTGTCAAATGGTGAATTCTTGAATTTAATGACCGAGGCCAAATCTACGGTGAAACATTTCAGAAGCCAAAGTCGAATTTCAATTACCCAGATTCGGGAAATCCAGCCTGCTCTGTGTTTCAAATCAGACCCCCAATTGCTCTTGTCGTAGGTTTGATTGCGTCGGTCAAAGTCAGAACAACTACCCATGTGCAAATTAAAGGGAATAAGCAATATTATAACAAACGACGGGTTAATTACAACTTTATTAAACGTTAATTGATTACTGTTTGGGGCTCGATACACTCTATGACAAGTCCACGATATTTAAGGCAGCAACGTTCTGCATTCGTCTGCAAGCGAAACTTCTTAAATATATCTAGGTGTGTAAAATCGTAAGGTTGCTAAATAATTAGTAAGTTTCGCGCAGTGACTGGTAATCGATATTCCATTTTCAGTCAGCTCTGATATCTGACCTTTAGAATTAATAATGAAAGTTTCGTAATTATTATTTGAATAAGCAACATTCTTCGGTTTGCATAGTTAATCTACTAGACCTAATATCGAAAATGCTAATAGCGTTCCAAAGTGATCGTATCGGCTTGTTAGCCTCGGTTCAGTTGTACTCTATGAATGTCGTTGTTATTAGGTATGAGACTAAATTCCATGTTTAATAATAATTAAATATGTAGAAATTAACACTATGGCAGTAGTCGAATTGTGTAAGATATTCTATAGTGTAACAAATAAAATATGTAAATGATTCCAGTTTTCACTGACTAAAATTAATCGCAATATAAATAATATTTGAAGTATTCGACTTTATTATTAGAAACTGAAGTAACGTTTAATTACTGAATAATCTCTTATTCGTCAACACCTTTTATCGATTTTTTATATAAAAACTAATTCTCCAGTACATTCCCTTTAAGTTTTAAAAAGGTTCTCTTTAAGTTGAACCGGAAACCCACAGTTTTTTGCAGGCCATACCCTCCGCCACAACCTCGTGACACAGTTTCTTCCCGCAGCCCCGAAAACCAGTTTGTTCGCTACTCCCATTTGAATCGCCATAATTCCTTCGATCCATTGATTCACGCAAAACATTAAACCTCCCGCGCGACCAATCGTACGTTCCAGTTTCGCCGGACTTAAATTGAAAAAAATGCCCGCGATGTTTAACGCTGTCGTGTACCGTAAAATATTCCGTCATCAACGCGCGCGATGCCGGGAAAAACTGTTAGCGCCGCGCTTTATCTCCGAATAAATAAATCTCTATTAACCGAGGGCCGCAATTTATATCATTTCGTAACGCGGCGCAGTAGTGCCAACTAACCCCGGCAACTTTGAACGAACTGAAATCCCATTACGCAACATTATGCCTCAGACCCCACTTCCCGCTAATAAACACGCACTGCCAGCTCGTAAACAAGGCGAAACTGGCGCGAACTTGTAATATTTAACGCGGGGCTTCCGCCGCCGAAATTACAAGTGCGATCGATTAAAACGTCGCTCTCGATCAAAATCACTCGAACACGCTTAACGAGCGAAAACGGCGCGCGCAAATTCACGGACCCAAAAACAAAACGTTACCGAGCGAATAAATGAGCCGCCTTTAGACGGCCAACATCGTTTTCATATTAATTATGGCCTTGCTGAGCATCGTTGCGCAAATGTCGCGATAGCGGCGCCGCAAACTAACAAGATTTGTAAAATGCACCGCGCCTCTGAGAATGTGGCTGATTAATTACTACCATCGAAGCAGGTCTTAGCACATTTAGTTTAAGATCAAGTATTTCCGATATTATGTTGGGAACATTGCTTAATGTGATCAGCGGTTTCGGATAATTATTGGCAAAATAATTTTTACTGAGAAAGATCACTGAGAAATAAATTTTGTCAGTAAAACGAAACTTCCATTTAATTTGTGGTAACAGAGACGATAAATAGACTCTAATGACCATTTTTTAATTTAGTTTCGAAGAGTCTGCCCAGAACCGATACTTTTCGGCACTTACATTCGTTGTACTTTTAATCTTTGACCAATACTGTTCGAAATCGAATTCTGGTATCAGGAAGTTAAATTGCTCCAAAAAATAAGAATCGCGTCGTTCATCAGCATTACTACCGATACGTATTCTCATTCACGTAAACAAACTGGCAGCAATTTTTACGACTCCGCGAATGAACGAAGGTCGAGTTAATGTATTTTGGACCGTAAATTTTTTTACTGTGCCCTCGCCGACGGAATCCTTCACGCAGCCGATCTTTTATTCAAAACGGTTTGCGTAATCTTTCGGCCCAGTTAAGCTCGGATTCCGTTCATTTTACGGCGTCGTAATTTTTGTCATTTCAATCGGCTCGCGTGTCGTAAAACGCGCGCAAATTTCGGAGCTGCGATCGGCCCTTAATTAAAATGTACGCCACGCGAGCCGCGGCGTACATCACTCGATCTTATCGCGATTCTCTGGCCCGGTTCGCTGGCTCGCTCTAATGCGGTTCTAACGATGCCTCCTAATTGCTCGGGCGCAGTTACGGCTTTCATAAATCATTTTTCCGTCGGGAAGACAAATTATTGAGATACGAAAACGGCAAAGAGCACGCGAAGAATTCGAAACGTCTAGATTCGCTCCATTTTTCAACTTCGCCTGGCCATTTTTCAACGAATTTTCGTTCGATTTCCGGCATTTGTTTAGCCGGTTTAGCGGCCGCCCAAAAAAGCGCATCGATTTTTCACGCGCCCACCAGTCGATATCCGTTCGACTTATTACCCAGGGGCCATTAGTCAAGACGCGTAAAAATAAATCCAAGTGGACGGGCAGTTCCCGTTTTTTCGGTGCCGGTAAGAGCGTTTCTGTCATTACGGCAAAACCGCGGCGACTCGGCCAATCATTTTTTTTCGTCGCAGTCCGATGTCCCGTGGCATGCACGTTGACTTCGGAATGCCATAATTAGGCCGATGGTATTACTTTGATGTATCACATTACAATATCAAATTTCGAGTCCGATTTCAGGCTGTACGTGAAATTCGATGACGATCTACATTCACGGGTAAACTGATTTGGGTCTCGATGTCGATGATTAAAAAGTTTGGTGGACCAACCGGAATCGCCTTATTGGAAATCAATAATCGCAGGAGAAAAGTTGAAGGATCGTACGTGAAGTTTCAACGGTTCCTGTGCATTAAACTGTACTAATTCTGTTCGGTATTTAAAATTAAGTGAGAATTTGATTGAAGTACCCGCGCAATATTTAATGATATATCGAGACCCCAAAAGAATAGCATCGTACCTCATATGTCATTTTTTTACTTTGTCATCTATGATAAATTTTGACACTTTGTAAAAATAATAATATTCAGGAGCGGCATTACGAATCTATTTAACAATTATCTCTATTTAAAGAAAATTATGTATATTTAATTTATATTTATTTTTCTAGCATTTTATTTATTCTATTGATTTTTATCCGATTCTTATTTTTTTTCTTCACAAAGTTTGCGCTTTATATTTATATTGTAATTAATGTATCTTTATTATCAGATTCACAATCTTTTAAGTGTAATTTATGCAATGAAATGAAACAAAATAAAACGAAACTAAACAAAGAAAAATAAATAAAAACAAAATAAAACAAAATTATTCAAAATGAAATAAAATGAAACAACATAAAATAAAATAAAATATTTAAATAAATATATTTTTTAATATATTATTATTCTGAATCAAGGCATTCCATTCTGTCAATTTCTACCCTTCCCTTGAATACTTTATTGCTTTTATCATATTTTTAATTATTGTATAACACATCTTTTTAAATATTTTATTTTATTTTGTTTCATTTCATTTCATAAATTACGCGCAAAAGTTGGTAAAAGCGACGATAAAAATAAATTAAATATAATATAAATATAAAGTGAACATATATTTTGTAAAAAAAGAAAAAAATCGATTAAAAATGGGTATAAATAAAATAAAATAAAGATAAATCTAAAATAAATATAATATTAATTTTAAAT
>JABFPB010001031.1:0-28622 GCA_022817645.1 Ceratoteleas bidentatus | reverse complement strand
AAATATTTGAATGTCCAATGTCAAAAATATTCACTAAATATATTTACTAAATAATGATAATATATTTACTAAATAAGGTTTTCAAATATACAGAAATTAAACTGCGCTGTTAGGGATAAGTATATGGAGTTGCAGATTTTAAAAGTAAGAAACTGACCCACGATGTACTCTTTTGTTATATGTTTATACCAGCATAGCGTTCTTTGAATCTTCCTTACTATTATACCTGTATTTCAAAAACATCTTCACGTTATATGATACTGTATTTTGCAATTAACGTCTACAATTAACTCTACAACATAAGGGTGCATGCACAGGGAAAAAAAATGTATCAGACAGTCATTTGTCTAGTATAGGCAGTTTTCGTCGATTTTAGACGAAAACTGCATTGTCTGATTCAGACAAAATCTGTCTGATTCAGATAATGTCGCTTCTGTATTTTTTCAGTCTGTTAAAAATTCTGCTCACTTTATAAGCCTTTTGAAAATAAGTTCGTGATGACACAATAAAATTGTATATAGATCTGTTCCTCATATTGCAAAATACCTCATTTTTATTACTCTTTAAATTATTATTTTACTCTAATAATAATTTTAAAGCAATTATTATTATTCTTTAAATTTCATTTTGCTATAGCATTCTTATATTCGCTACACCAACAAACAAAACAATCGAAACCTTTCATTTCGATGAATCGCTTTTTCCAGTGCGATTCCCTGATGAAGAAACACCAGGTATGTCACTGTGTGATAACGCGATGACGTCCGACTAACGGAAAGTCCGGTTTCGCGAAAATTGCATTTCTATCGGCAGTTGATTCGTGTTAAACAACATAGTAAATGAAAGCGTAACTACGTAGGCGCAGTCGCACACTCGCAAGAGGCGTGCACCCGCAAATAACAGCCGCAGGTGCCTGATCGTGTGCATGCACACATACGCACGCATGCATACACACCAACACACACCTATACCCACGTTCCGCGCCATGTCCGATATGTTCACCCCAAATCATAGTCCAGATAGTGTTTCCGCGCCGCTATTATCCTAAACGTTTCTGTTCTTGCCTCGCGTTACCTTTCCGCGAGCATCCTTTTTAGCATTTAACAACGAACGATATCGACGAGCGAGCCGCAATCGATACGTAATTGCCCGCCGCCGAGGATTATTTAAGAAAATCGTTCCCACGGTTGCCATGCTTATTTTCCAGCATCATTCCCAATTTACATATTTTACTATCAAACCCGTATATTCCAGTCGTCGAAATCATCGGATTCCCATTTATCGGACGGCAATTTAGTCCAAATGATAATCATCTGATCGCTTGTGAGAAAGCAACCCATTCCGCAAGTTGGATTGAGGTTTCAACTCGGAGGATTGACTTGTTGGAAAATCTGGAAATTTTTGCAGCTTTTTTATATGCCAGACAGTTCTAGGATTGTATGTTAGAGAAGACTTTAGGAATAGTGGAAAATGGGGTTGGAGATGGAAGATGATCTGGAATTGCTTCGTTGACACTGGACATTATTTCGAAACAGAATTAAACTTCAGAGTTTAATTCTGAAATTTTGGAAAAAAGGGGAAATGGAATCAACCAGTTTCCACCAGAATTTATTTCCATCATTTGTTTCCAAATTACAACTAGAATTTTATATTATGACCAGACAACCTTCAAATAATGAATCGCGTCTTCAAAATTGAAGTTCTCTTTATCATTCGACTTCGCATGTTTTTTAACTGTTTCTCCTATTTCGATTTCGCGTATCGTTGAATGACAACCTTGAAAGTCCATGGGATTTCGGTACCACCTGGTGACCAGTCCGAGTTAACCTGGAAAGCATGTGGGTTCAAACCCTTCTCATGCAATCAATTTTTCCTGACATTTGGTTACTCCTCTTCACTTTTCTACTATCCCGCATGTCCACTAATTGTTTACTCATCAAATTTATTCCTTGCAAAAATCTTTAGCAATCCACAACAAAATACCTGCATCTCACACAAATCAAATTTCCACATTCCCGTCAATATTATATACCTGAAAAAATGACTCAAATTTAACATTTGTTATACACCATATATATTTCACATTTTAAATGACCAAACTCTCCGTCAGACAAATTTACGTCACTAACTGTCCGATTAGGTTAGACTCCCGGACCCTAAATCTTAAATCCCAATCAAGCATCAAACCGGGCCGAGAGTTAAAGTTAATAATTCGCTTGATGGCCGCGCCGTACGTCATACGCGCAAACGCAATAACACATGCATTCGCGCGCAGACAGCTGCCAACGAGATGGCGCATTGTAATGTTTCGTAGCGGCGAGACCACTGCAGATGTTCCGCGTCGAACGTGTTTTTATGAATTCTTCAGATGTCACGTCGGTGTAAATTTAGCGCGCCTTTTCCCGGATAATTAATATGCCGTTTTTCGTGCGGCTTCATGAGCCTCTCATTAAACTCTGACTCATTAGGGCCGTAATTCCATCTTCCGGCTGATCGTTTTTCGCGCGCGAAATCGTCGCTTTAACCCGGTTGTCACTGCGCGCGGCTGGGAACACTATCAGCCGTTTTTCGCACCTTTTCACACGCTCTGAGCGGCTCTTTCCGAGCCGAGATTACATGCAATTTGCACTATGAGATCCCACCTTGTTCTTGTAAAACGCAACTATGATGTTCCGAACGCGAAAGTATACAGAGTTAATAAAGCAGGGTGAAAGGTGAGAAAACGATCGGTCGAGCGATTTTAACGGGAGGCCGGCGGTGAATTTAGAAGAAAATAAGACAGTTTTCGTGTGGAACGTACGGAATATTGAAAATGGATTGCTTTTTATTCAAGACTAAATTGCGAAAGTAACGTGTTTATTACTCGACAGGAAAATTGTTTAAAACAAATTAGAATTTACACGTTTTTTTGCTAATTTTATTACCGATTGTAAACTAGTTTCACAATTACGATTATCAATGCACTTAAGTTTCCTTTTTAAGTTTTCCCTTCGTGAAAATGGTTAGTAATTTTCCTGTTCCTAATCGAATTGTGCTTTTATCAAATTGAACGAATTAATTTTATTTACACTTTATTTACATTTAGATTAGATGACCACTTCCAATACAGTGTCGAATAACTGTATCCAATATCGTAGCTTCAATATTGTGCAAATTTGAGCAATTCGATGATATTTCTGCAAATAAAGAAAAACGGTAAACCAGCCTACTATATATTCAAAACGCTCACGTGTCCGACGCGGCGTGTTTTACCCCCAGGTACTTGTGCGTCTGAACAGGGGCAAACAGGAATACCCCGTTGTTTAATCTACAACGTTTTCAGGCCTCGGAGCCCTACATTACAATTCACGCGTGTTTTAACAGTCGCCACAACGACTTTGTGAGAACAATTAGCCACTTTCGGCTTTTATAGCCCAACTTCGCGGTATTGCAGCGCCATCTTGTCGCTGCGGTTAAATATTGATATAGAAACGATACCGATTTATTTGAGGACCTCGGATTAACGATTTCGCACACTGTAAGTCATGCGACTTATGGTTTCTGCCAACTGTAGAAAGTTATGAAGATTGTATGTTTTCGCAATATCGTCAATCAATTTCGAAATCTATTCCGTACTATGTATTTGCAAAATTTTTAGGTTAATGAGAATTCAACGTCAAATTTCATGTACACATTCAGTGTCTCGAAAAAGTTTTTTCTCAAAATTAAAATGTTTAAACAATGATAGTTTTTGAAAAGTAATTTCAATTGAGATCTCAAATTCTCCCTTTAAGATTTAAACTCTTACATTATTTTTACTTCGGTTAATTATTTTAAAAAGTTTATGTTTCTCCTAATGAAACTTCATTCCTTCAATATTATGGTACGCAATAATAAATTTCCGAGGACAGAATCGACCGCAAAACGATGCGTATTGCCGTAAATGTCGAGTCGAATCCTATCAACGAGGAAGAAAGGCCGCGTCGGAATATTCGACTTTTATTTCCGTCGCATGTACCGATAGACAAATATGCGCGCGGTGGGACGCTGCCCGGGCATCTTCAATTGACAGTTCTCAGCGGTAGGACGCCGAGGTTGAAGGTGCCAAGAAACGAGAGAGCCATTCAAGGCGCGGTTTAGGCGCGGCACATTAAACATCCTTTAGAGAGTTAAGCCGCTCGTAATTATATTACGACTTTCTGTGACGACACGCTCTCGGTCCGATAGAACTGTTCGAAAACGTCATTTTCACGTCAACCAGCCTGTCGTTTACGACCCAATTTGTCCGTCTGGATCATATCATTAATCGACTCCCAAACATTTTCCCTTAACCGAAATGTTTTTAACATCACTCACATAAAATTTGTAGTTTTTACAATATGTATGGTAATTTTTACGAAACGTATTGTATTTTTTATAATACTCCTGTTCATAATTGTATTTTTAAAAATATATATTTAATAATTTATATTACACGCATCCTAGTTTTTTATTATTCGAAATTAGACAAATATTTAAATAATTTTAATACAAAATCATGTTGCAATAATAACACATCGCCAAAGTATTACTATATCCTATTCCGTAGCATATTTCCAATAAACTTCATTGAGAAAAGTCTTGGGCTTTAAAAAAGGTATAAAGTGTCAGCAAAGGTTGGTCCCCGATTCAATTTCATATAAAAATCTGTCTCTAAAATCCGTGGACACATCAAACCGAGGCTCGGTTTCCGAAAACTTGGCGTGGCTCGTAAAACGTTGAGAACGATTCGACGGGCCGAAAAAAGTCATATCCTGAAATCGCCGAAACGATTTCTCGAAATCAATCATCGTCTCGTTTCATTTCCATATGCTCGCCCTGTGCCTGGCTCTGAAACAATAAAGGCTCAATTTGGCATTGCAACTAGATATTTTCGGGCTGGCGCATTCCCGGAACCAACATTAATGTCATTTATTATTCCATAGAACAATGATCGACGATCGGCGATCGTCGTTATTTCTTCGGTTTCGCCCCTTTTTATTCGGCAGTGCGAGTGAAAAATTTGGTCACGTGGGATTCAAGCCAAATATTGACATCGATAAAGCGCTCGACCGTTGATTACGTTAATATAAAACTGTTGTCGAGTCAAATAAATCTGCGCGGAGAAATCGGCGAGATATTTCCGAGATTCCTATAATGTATTCTAATCTAAATATTGACACCGAGTGACTCGCGCCGCGCGCTTCTCAATAATCCTGTTTGTCCCGAGTGATTCGTTTGTTTGCGTTCGGTTAATTTCGATTAAATCGAGCGATACTGCGATGAGTAATAATTCGGAGTTTTTTTTGGTTATATAAACACTGTAAAATGTTAGGACGATTAGGGGAGGACGTTTTTAATTATTTTTTACACTCGACGAACAATCGATTCGTTAATAAGTTAGAGTTCGTTAGTTCAAAGATATGTTTTCTTAAAATCGATAAATGGTAATTATTTAGAAGAGCTGTTCGCACAGTAAACCGATTCCCGGAACGTATCAACGACACCTCTATTATGGATTCTGACCTAAAAATTTGGCATTGACCGAAACGTATCAAAAGTATTGAATCGCAGGGAGAAGCGACAGGAAGTTAAACCTGTAAAAGTGTAGTTAAAATGTTGTAATTATACAATCAAAATAGCATTCATATTTTATACTAATATAGCTGGTCTTGTTTTATTGGTATTATTAATTGATCAAATTGGGCTATTTGAAAATATTAAAATTTATTTTTAAAGTGAAAATTTGATTGTATTGAATCATCCGAACATCCCGTGTGCTTTGTGAATCTTATCTTGGGATCTGAAGAAATTTTCCGCTGGAAAAGGATTTACAAAATCTAATACTTTGGGTGTTACCTTTCAAAAAAACAACAAAGATTATACATACTCCTTTTTTCAAAGGGCGGTGATCATTTTATTTGTAATACAAAGAGAAACTGGTGTGCCATTGACGACGGCACAAACTTGTGCTGCGCATCTGGAACAGGAAGTTGATAAATTCATTAATAAAATCCATCTCAGCGTTGTCAAATCATGGCTATAAATGGGTCTAAACCCTAAAAGCTTTTCAATAACAATCACAAACCGAAATAGATTTGATTAATTACACTTACTTTTACTTTTCTAATTAAAAACTGTTCTTTCAATTGGCCTTATATAAAAAATAAAATTCTCTATACGACTCAAATCATAGTACAGTTTATTTTTTATTTTTATTTATATTTCAATTACAATTCAAAAAAAGGTTTAGAATGAAACTGCATGGCAAAGTGTCCAATACGAAAGTAAAAAATTCGAAACCATTCAATTATCGATACAATAATAATATCGATATAATGCAAATCGACTTCCCCATTTCCCCAAAATACCAAAAAACCCGTAACCTAACTATCGAACAAAATCGATCAGTCGCAGCATCCGCATCTCTATCCCTCCACTCCGCAAGTAACACTTGCGTCTATTGAATGGGTTCGTGAGATGAGCAAGGGTTGTGCAGATTCTCATAGTCGAAGATGACGCGGCACCTGGTAAGGAGCCTAATCTCTAATTACGCTCGATAATAAACAAAAATATTTTCATGACAATATTCGGGACGGGTCCCCACCAGGCGCAACAATATCATCGGGCACAAAGCCCGGCGAACTAATCGTCCGAGGATCGCCGCTGAATACGGAAGAAGCTGCGGCGAAAGCTGGAATTTCCGGTTGATTCGGCGCGCTAACGATGGGGTGGCCGCTACACGATTTGCGTCGCGTGAAAAGCACAAGCGCGACGCGTCCATTGTACGCGCGATCCGCTCCATTTACACAATAATGGAGCCACGCACGCCGAGCGACAAATTAGCGCGGAAACCGTTGACACGCGTGTTATCGAGCGATCCCTCGTCCCCTCTGCCGGTTTTCGCTTTCGCTCGGGCAGATAAGCGCGATCGGATCATCGGATGGGACTCTGCGTGGACCACTGGGAAATTTCGACGAGCGGGTTTTAGCCGATAGAATCGCTGGAACCAGCCACTTGCGTAGAGATAAATACAAGGGAAACAAGTGTCTGTAGAGGATCTGTGGAGAGTTTGTTTTTTATATAGATGTCGTTGGTGCGGGAGGAAACTCCTACAAAACATACGTAAAATCTGTAGTAAAAAACGTTCTAATATTTATTTAAAACAATATTTTTTATAAGGTTGAGATCATTTTCTCAACAAGAATTGGATTAAACCTGATCGCGAAACATCTCATTCGGATAAAAAACTATTCAGCTAAAAAACTATTCATTTTTCAATAAAAAACTTCAGTTTTCACCGGGATAGTATAAAGATATGTAACTTTACTTTCCATATTGAAGAAAACTACACGTCGCCAAACACTTCACAAACGTTAAAATGTTTGAAAATGATTATTCTTTATAAAAAAGACATGTCACTCGGAATCAAACTCAAGCCTCCAAAGTTCCAAGAGGGCGCCCTAACATTGAGTCACGAGACTTATAAGTACACAAGTCTTTCTTCTTAATATCCCCAACATAATTTCTCACAAACGTTTAGAGAACCTCCAATACTCGAAAAGTGGGTTCTAGAACCGTTTATAGACCGATTGGAAGGTTAAAAAACCTGTAGACAACGTTCAGTTAAACGCCTGTTCAGTTAAAACGCCAAACGTTACCGTATATGAAATGTTATAATGTCTCCTATATGAAAAATAATGGATCATGTAATTTAGAAACAAGATAATCATGTAATTTAACGCAAAAAGTTCAATTTGTAAAATGGACATAAGACCAATTCGGTAACCAAATGAATAAATTGTATCAAATTGTAATAAATGGCGACCAATGAAGAATCGTAATTGCTCAAAACATAAATTGGAGGTAACTGTATTAAATAGTAAATCAAAATGGCGGCAGCATCGAACTAGAAATTCCATTGATACGAAATCCATGCGAGAAGAGGGGATAAGCAATCCCTAATAGAGGGTTAAGTTCAATCTGACTAGGTTTTGAGCTTTGAGCAACATCCTAATCTCGTTTTGATCCCAGTCTGAGTCCAATCGGCGAAACGGTTTTTCCAGTAATTGACGAAATTTTGAATGGAGGACCCATTTAGGAAAAGTCGAAACAAAAATGCTTTCTCAAAATCCGATTTAATCCCTGCAAACGAAAACCATTAGAAACCATTTCAAAGACGCGATTGAAACCATTAGAATTTTTCTAATGGTTTCTAATGGTTTATGATCGTTGGAATGAAATTTCTAATGGCTTCTCCAGATTAACCTCACTTTTTAACGTTTAATATCCGAAGATGAATTGGTCAAAACCAGTTGACAGTTTGAGGTAACCGATGCGTTAAAGTATGAATCGATTATAAACGATAGATTTTAAAAACAAAAATGCGCCTAAGACGAATTTGAGTTTAATTGGTACTGACCGATAAAATGTACTACCATCTAATTGTAAAATATTCAAAAACCTCATTCATTTTTCATTCATTTTTAGGTAAACTTAATGGTCTCTAATGGTTTTCGTTTAATGTTCCAGTAAAACATGCTCGGAGTGGTTTCGGAGTGGATTTGATCGGCAGCTCGTAAAACGGCATCGCTCGAGTGCGGAGTTCGATTCTCACACCGGCAGACTTTTATTTTCATATATTTTTAAACTTAGTGGTGCGGTGACATTCCCGGAGGTGAACGTCTCTTATTACTTTTCCCTGACAAATACTGAATTCCCGAATGTCGTTCCAATACCTTTTCCGTTATTGGCTAAAGCCACATGTATCACGGTATTTTTGTTTGAATAAAGTTGCAACAACAAATTCACCAACTCTTTCCCTCCACTCTTTCCCTCCCTTCCTGACACGTGATCGATCAAATTACTCGCATTACAAAACAGCTCATTTTTGCAGTTATTCTTACTTTATAAAACACGCTCACTCACTTTAACATTCTTAAGATTAGCCGGCCCCACCCCTCGTCGGATCCCCGGCGAAAAGCGCGCGCCAAAACCGCGAGATCAGGTTGGGTCTCGGCGCCGCCCCCCCGGCCCCGGCGCTCGCGCGCGTCCTCTCGCTCGCTCCGCGCTCTCCGTCGCCGCTCGCGCGGCGACGTGCGCGCGCAGGTGGCGCGATGTTGGTGCGTCAGAAATAATATCAGTGGCCCGCGCTGGCTCCGTAGTCTCTCGGAGTCTCGCCCGGGAGAGAGAAACAGCGGCCGAGCACTGGGCGGGCCTCGCGCGTTCGCGCCCGAAAAGCCCGTGTGATTAGCGCCGCGCGAAACCGTGCCGCGAAGCCGCGGCGGCGTCGCGCGACAGAGACAGCGGAGACCGGCGCGACCCGATCGGGCCCCGGCACCACGATGACCCGACACGGCGCCGAGCGCGCCTCGTGTCGGCTGCTGCTCGTAACCTTGACGCCCCTCGCGCTCGGACTGCTCGCAGCCTGCGGGGCCTCCAGCGTTTTAGGTAAGCGGCGCTCTTCCGGGACCGAGACACACGCAGCCGGAGCTCGCACGCTTTCTTATTGATTCTCGCGCCAAAAGACAAATCGCGCCACGCCGGGGTGGGGAACGGAAGCCGGGGGAGGGGGAAGGGAACGAGCGTTGTTTCTTTTCGGGGAATGGTCGGCGTTTTGCCGCGGGAGGGGGCGGCATTGTTGCGCGGTTCCCGCAAGCGGAAGGTCGACTTGTGACATTGTTGACGAGTTCCGGGAATTCCGCGAATCGGTCCTGAGGAGAAGAGGATGGGGTTCTAAGAAGTGGCAGGAGGAAGGATAAAAAGCCCGGCATCCATTTAATTAACATAGAGTTAGAAGTATTTGTCGGTGTCTGTCTGGTGTAATGGGTTCTGCAAGCTGCAAAAAGTGTCAAAATTGTTATTGTTCCTCACGGTCATAAATAGTTCATGACATTAACTAAGTAATTGAACTCAAGGAATGTATTTTGAGGAAAATATAAAAGTAAAAAATAATTGGTTCTAGTGGCATACATCGGGATACCTGATGTAGCCGCAAAAGACAATGACAAGGATAGGGTTAGCTGGCAAAATTGTATACTGTAAAAACCAACACTATAGTGCAACGGAAAACTTAACTCAAAACAATAGTAGATAGTAAAAGGAGTATATTCTATAGACAGTAACAATCACATCACTCATCACATAAAAACAATAGATCAAAGCCACCAGAGACAAGAGAAGATTGGTGAATCAGACCAATCTGATTTGTTTGTTTTGGGGTGTTGAGGATTTTCCGCAGACTACGGAGAGGGAAGGGATTAGAGGATGTTGGGGGTGTTTTTGAGGCTTACGAATGAACATGTGAGAAGTGAAGGCTTCATGTTTGTTTTTGTAATGTGACATTGCAATTTGATAATTAGTTGGATTTTAAATGTATTATTCGGGGTTCTCTCTATTACACTCGACGACGCTTGCGGGATGTTTGGGACCTGAAATCTCGCCGGTCGCAAGTCAGTTCTTATTGGTGCAGAACTACAGATGGAGGCGGATGACATATTTCATCAATATAAATTTGAATTTCGTGTGTGAGTCAGGTGGCCAAGTCAACCAGAATTTTTTCTCTGACATCACAGTGATGTCACGCGTGAGTCACAAGTTAGTGACATGTGAGTCATCTGTGAGTCATACGTGCGTCACAATTTCCGCCTCACTAAGACTAAAATAAGACTTTCAAAATTTCACTGTAGCGTGACTATAATGTGACTTTCAAAATTAAATTTTCTGTGAATTCGGAAATGTGACCGTAAAATGACTCCTGGTGGGTTTCTAGACAAGTGTAAGAAGTCATCTACATATACACATTCATCCAGTCGCTCCATTTGCGGAGTTGATGTACTATGTAATAATTGCGCCGCCTGGCGGCGAAATTTGTACTATTCTATATCATTAAAGCTACATTGAAAGTCACATTATAGTCACACTAATGTGAAAATTTTAAAGTCATATTTTAGTTCTAGTGAGGCGGAAACTGTGACGCACGTGTAACTAACTTGTGACTCACATGTGATATCACTGTTATGTCACAGAAAAAAATCTGGTTGATTGGGGGTCGTGCGTCCCGCGAGCGTCGAGTATATTTGGCATAGGCGAGTGTTCTTGTTACTACAGTTTAGCTTTGGGGGCACTGAATAAAAAGACATTGACTTGTCAAGATGTGATGTTTGGTTGTGGAAAAAACTAAGATGATTTATATTTACAAACATTCCGAAAAATTCAATAAAAATATGTTTAGTGATCCCAACTCAAGCGACAAAAATATGTTTAAAATTCCTGAGGTCCTTCGAGTTGGCTGAAAATTTGTAAAATTTTCCAATACCACTTCTTGTGATGAATTCTTGTGATGTTAGTTCAGACTTTGCGTTTATTTAAGAAGATGTTAGGGAGGCCATGCCGAAAAATTTCAATTTATACATCACTTTATTCCAATGGATCTGGAAGACGTTTTTGTATACGGAGCAGTTACTGGCATTATCGTATCGGAGAAACTTTCTTAGGGCTTTAGAGACAAGAATATTTTGAGTGTTTATCGAATTATATCGTTTATGAAAAAAAGAGCGTTAAGGAGACACGTTTTTTTGGCAAATATTGCTGTGCCTCGTCTACTTCGAT
This sequence comes from Ceratoteleas bidentatus, assembly GCA_022817645.1. Classification (NCBI taxonomy): domain Eukaryota; kingdom Metazoa; phylum Arthropoda; class Insecta; order Hymenoptera; family Scelionidae; genus Ceratoteleas; species Ceratoteleas bidentatus. The sequence goes on along the minus strand of JABFPB010001031.1, from coordinate 17,015 downwards.
TGGGCAACTTAGTGAATAACTTTTTCATGTCACAATCCTCTAAAAATTATATGCACAAACTATTTATGTAAATTTTTTACTAACTGTAAATAAACGTCTTTTTCGTCTTTTCGTATTTTCTTTCGTCATACTTTCAAATCTCTGTAACTGTATTTAACAAAATAGGGGTTTATTCCTGTCTACCATGTAAATAAATAAATAAGTAAATAAATAAAAATGAACAACTTGTCAGACCACAGTACCATAAAAAAGTTCAACACTTTTTATCAAATGAAAACTCCCAACAAAGAATCAGCATGTCCTATTTAAAAGCCTGGACTAACCTGGAACTATACCTGGAAATACATTTAAATGGCACTAACTCTACTACTCCAGACTTGAAGAATCACTTTAAATATCATTCTTCGCTGGCTAAGACTACGTTATTTCAGATGTCTCGCTTACACTGGTGAAGTAGATTATATCCAGTCGGAAACGAATTCAATATATTTTAACCTAGTTTTATGATCTTAGTTCATATAGACTAAAAATACATTTTATTTTTTTTTTTCTTATAGAACAATAAATAAAGCAGTCATTCATTCCCTCATGTTTTACAAAGGTTTTACGCAGGTTTACAAAGGCTCCTTTTAAATAACACCGTTTTTCTTTTTAGTTGTTTCCATCTACTTCTCATTGTCGCGTTTAGGCAAAACGACTGTGAGAATGTCCGGAGGGACGGTAGAAGAACGCTAAATGCATGCGAGTAAATATTTATCCCCGATGCCGAGGGAAACATTGCCACGGTGCGCCGATTGGTCCGGGTTCCAGCACAAATAAGGGTCGTTGATTAAAGTTTGCGCGGAAAAATGCGTGAGTCAACCTGGAAGCATTCTGTTGCTTACCCCCCACATTTGCATTTGAGATCGTCTTCCGTTTCGGCGAATCCGTCGACAAAGGTGTGCCGCCAAACCGCCAATGTTTTTGACCGAGATCTCAAGGTCACGCGCGATTTTTCCGGAAATAAACATTCATTCGCAAAAAACGCGAGTTGGGGGCCAAAGTTTTCCTGCTTCTTCCTCGAAGATCCCCGTTTCGCGAAGTTACAACTCAATACTAATGACGATTTATGAAACGTAATTGCGTCGAGCCGGGGAAAGAGGGCGCGCAAACTTTTTCTTCGGAAACGACGATTTGTCGACGAGTTTTTATTGTTGCGCGTGTTCCGCACCTTTTTGTTTCGTTTTTCTTTCAGTTCTGGCAAGTTATAATTGATTGGCATTTCATTTGGGCTACGTAATAAACGGAGATGTGGGCGCTTAATTGGACACTTAAAATCGACTTAGGTCGTCGTTACAGAGCACGCCTCGACTACGCGGAGTGCAGCAAGAAGTATCGCTTTTATTGTTTCGTACTTTTTTTCACCGTACTTTACTTTTACGCAAAAACAGCAAGCCACTCTAATAGCGACGAACTCTGCTTTTAGATGGATATAGCGCGAAGACCCTACAGTTTTATATTGCGTATACCCTCTTTCGGGGTACACTGGTTTATGAGATCTCAGCGAGTTCGTTTAAATTCGAGTTTTCCGTCCGCTGGGGAGAAATGGAAGAGGGATAGGTTATCGATGTATCTCCAAAAGCAATGAGTCAGACAAAGACAGACATATGTTTGTGATTTTGGACAAACGAATTCGATGGGGTTTGGACTTCTTTGTTAAACTCCTCTTTGTTTTGCTCACTGTTTGCTGGATATAAAGTATGTATGGAGTCGCAGCTGATGGAAACGTTATCAATTTGCTATGCGGGAACGAAGAAAAAGTAATTTCGCGCGAAGCAACGGAGCGCCTTCCGCCCTTCATCAAGCCGCAAAACGCCGAAGAAGTTTCCGAATCCTACTAATGGCCGGCCAGAATTAACGAAGATTTTTCGCCAGCAAATTGTTTAGGCCATAAATCCCTCTTATACGACTGGCCACGACTGTTTCACAATTATACTCTTGAGAGACCGTGCAAACTTTTGATAGTCTAACAACGGGAGTGCCGAAGTTGCAAATTTATCGCAGATGTAGCACGACATCAACAATGAGTTACGACATACGAAATTCAGACGTTTTTTCCGGATTGCAGCCACGAAACTGGATATTAGCAACACTTATTGGCTGGTTGCTTGTTTATTGCTGGCAAATTTGCCGATATTAACCCTTTAGGGTATTGTTTATGGACCAACATCTGAGTGCGGATTGTTTACGAACCGAGTTTGAACTTGGCACAAGTATTGACAAAGTAACGAGCTTTTAATATTTCGCGGGATTAAAGATTTCCTCTGCGGAAACCGGAGAAACTGAGACTAAAAGCTCGAAAATTGGAGAACTGGCTGCGCGGAAGAGAGCGCTTTAACAAAAAACAAATTTCACCCTGGATGAGAATGTCGTCTATAATTGATTCGAGTTAGGATGGACCGACTGCGACATCAGAGAACAACCATATACCATGTTCCAAAGAAATTACTCGGGCACAATAAGAGGCAAATTGCCATTCTCGACTGAGCAAAAAGAGAGGAGATTAGGCAATAACGCTCACTGATTTCTACTCGGGTCTCCCACTTTTCCCCGCTTTTCCAAGAAGGGACTTCATGGCGCGTTAGGATGCAGTAGAATTAATTAGCTCGTAAGTTAGAATAGAATAGATTATGTTTCGAGGATTTCGATTAGCAGTTTACATATACATGCGCAAACTTATTACCGACGATAAATTTGTACGAGTTAGTACGACCCTCGCGGTCGTGATGAACTTGTTTTGGCGTCTGAAATTTGATCGCTGCTTTTGATGTCGAATAATCTGCGTATTCCGAATCCAGCAATCGCATCCCCGTAACCTGAAATCTCTTGACGTTATCCAATCGGATTTTCCATTCATGGCGGACCGATTCTTGTAGACGTCGAAGTGTCCAACCGCGGAGGCAGTTTTTCGTTCAGGAATCGCATTCGGAGGAATAATTTCGAGCGCCTTGGATTCTACAGTGATTACAATTTGCGCCTGTCAATTAAACCGTTGACCAATTGTTCGCCTAATTCGGTCTTACAATCGGACCGGCGACGAAAATCAGAGGGATTATTGATAAATCGGGGTGTCAGCCCAGGATGCGATTTGTATTCGCGAGTTGGACCTTTAATCTAAAGTTTGGATAATTCAAGCTGATCTCCACGAGGACCGTTAATTTATGGGAACGAGCTCGCAGCGCCGGATTGTTTAGAATTGCATTTATGAAGAGACGCTCCGGGATTGTCGAATGCGCGACTTTTGCGTGCCGCCTCGTAATTGCCAGATTACACCGGGACCGCGTTCGTGCTCTCATATTTTATCACGCAATCGACGAGATATCGGGGAAAGCGTTTCCGGCGAAGCCGACGTGATTAAAACGTGACAATTGCGCGGCTAAATTGAGTTATTAAGCGCCGATGTTCCCGGGGTCGTCGTTCCGCATGCACTTCGATGACTTACGTGTCGATCAATGGAAAAATGTCGGCGCCGCGCAATTCGGGAAAATCGTCCCGCGACATCGTGTCTGCCATTTAAAGTAACTCGGGAGTCAAGATGGAAAAATGGCACTGTTGAGAGTGCAATACTGATTTGTGTACATTGGAATAGACTAAGCATGTGGCGGTATAAGCGACCTCTAGATGGACAAATTTAGCATTAGTAGACGGAGAGAAAATTTGGATCAAAAAGTACTATATTTTATAGTAATTCGAGGACGAAACTTCCAAAATAGTATAAAATACTATATTTTGTAGTAAATTGTGATAAATTCCTAGTAAAAACTGCTTTCACGCAAGGTCAAATAATGCTGTAAACAAATGACGCGCTGATTCAAACAAAAGAAAGATCGAATGCTTCGAATGTCAACAGTGTCGGTGGTGAAGGTGAAGAGTCCCTGGCTGTAAACCTCAAGATCGCGGGTTCGAGACTCTGTGTGGAAAATATTTTTTTAAGAAATAGAATTTTCGTTTACTATTAAAATATAGTAATTTGAACTGAAAATAATACGAGAAAATTATGAGAAATACATGTACCAAATACTAAGAGAGGAAGCTTCGTCCTCGGAATACTATATAATATAGTAATAATTAAGACAACTTTTCTCTCCGTGCAGTCGGGTGACATTTACAGCTCGGTTTACGGAACGCAAAAAAGCGCGCAAAAAGTCGCCGACGAAAAAACTCGGGGGCAGAAAATCGCGCCGTCGGCTGGAATGCCGCGTAACAACAAAAGCGCCCCGGTTTTTGCCATAAATCACTCGATCCCCGTGTTTTCACGATTATTAATAGCCCGTTGCCCGACTAATTGCCAAGCACGGCGCCTCGTGCGTCTGCGTGTGATTTTTCGTTGGATTAACAAAACAGTGTGCCGCTGCTTTGCGTTGTTGACCTAATGCACAATAACGCCGGAGCGTGTGATCGCCGAGTCGCATGTGTGAGAACCGACGGGGCGCTGACGGCGGGCGCCCGATGAATGAAGTTTTGCGCTTCCGCCGACGCGAAAATGGCAGCCGAAGAAAAGCCGCATTGTGCCGCGCGGAATGCCGCCCGCGAAAGCAATAGTGCGGGGTCAGGGGTCAAGGATAACGAAAGCGCCCGGAAAACGCGCGACTTTCTCAGAGCGAACTTTCGACGGCGTTTTTTGTTTTTTTATTCGAGGGACAATGGTAAATGTACGCCGGTGCACGATCGACATTTTTTCGTTGATTTCGGCTTTCTCGAAGAGCTCGGAAAGATTGGAGGAAAAAGGTTTTTCGGGGGTCTTATAGATTTAGAGCTAATTTTTGGTATAATTTAATACATTCATAGAAGGAACTGATATCTTTTAATGAGTGTCATAACATTTTAGAAAATTTTATTTTCTAAATGCTGGTAAAATTTCAGCTGAATATATTTAAAAATTGGGTTAGTGTTCACAATCAACCTAAAATCACTTCTAATTTGGGTCAAAAGTGGATTCCAACGATTAGATTTTGCGAGAACTCAGTCTTGCGTACTATATAATCGTTGATCCTTCAAGTCAATATTGGATGAAAATTAGAGGCGTGTTAAATTTCTGGGAAATTTCATGGGTTAAGATTACTTTCAACTAAAAATTGAAGTGATTTTAAGATGGTTACACAGGTTTTAAAATTTTCGATTAAAACTGTATTCACTTGTAGGAAATAAATTTGTTTTAATACGTTCAAAAAACAAACTTCTTCTAAGAATATGTGAAATGAAAATGAAGAAAAAATGAAAGTGTTTCATTTTTTCACAAAGAGGCCCCTCTTCAGGGATGTACTATATCTCATTTAAGGGGACTCTCCACGCAAAAACAACTTTTTTTTGGCATTTTTTAAATGATTGTTTATAACTTTTGTTTGGTGATAGTTATTAAAAATCCGTCCGTAATTTTTATTATCCTCTTAATGGCGAACGAAATAGCCATTTTCGTGGAGAGTCCCCTTAAATGGACTTGTTTTACTAAGTATAATTCAAAGCTGAAACCTATTTATATAAATTTCATCATATTCTTAAAATCGGACCCTCCCCTTAAAATGCCAAAAGAAAATTTTAGTAACTTATTCTAAACTCGGTACACTTTTATTACGAGCGCACATGGCACTATTTAGAGGTAACGATATCTCCCATTAAAATTATTTTGCTTTTTGTTACTTACGTATAGAACACAACAAATCTGGCTTTGTAGAAAAAAACTCCATATAAATCATGATGTTCAGTATTCTGGGTGTAAAGTATAATTTAACTAGTTTTCCCTCAATTTATGACATTTGACCATTTTTCTTCAAAAAAAAAGGTACTTATCTGGTTGCGTTTCGTTCAAACTGTTACAGATTTACACCCGATAACAATTTTCTTGCAATACCAGATGAAAATATCCATAAAAATATATCAATGTTCTGAAATAACCAAGTTTATAAAAAATGTTGACTCGATCATGGTTTATTCTCGCAACAGGAAGTATACTAATCGCGACTTATCACGTCCAATTTGAAAATAATTATTGAAAACAACTTCTAAAATCTGAGAGAATTCTTTTTAAATCAATTTTCATTAATATTGAATATTTTTTTACTTTTTCTCCATATATTAATTGGGAAATCTTTTTATTATGAAAGAATTCTCGTTTGTCGTGAATAAACTGTTATAAGATGTTGCACAAATTTTCTTTTGGTATCATAAACTTATCATTCTCAATATCATTCAAAACTCAAGTAAATATCACCCTCGAAACATTTGTTAAACTTCCAGAACAAAACTGTCTTCCAAAAGAGACACGTACCTTACCATAACTACATACTACTGTAAATTTCCCTGCAGATCTATCCAATTTTGACCCAACATTGTCCCTATCCGAAAATCGAAGAAGAGTGGGGAATCGACGCCCTCCGGAGCGTGGCGTCGATTCGACTGGTGGTATTTGCGATTCCCCTACACGGCGCAACAACTTTTTTCGCCCGGGAAAAATAAAGAAAGCCAAGCCGAAAGACGCGTTGACGCTCGAGCACTTGGCTGCGAGTGCCGTCCGGGCGTTCGGTGACGTCACGGCCGCGCTCGAAAAGCCGAACAAGAAAACCTGAATTTTAATGCCGCCGATGAAAGGCTTCAAAGAGAACGCTGAAAGGGCCTTCTTGTTGCCAACTTTTTGCGCGCCATTTTTTGCGCACGCGATCTCGTTGCGGGTCCGTCCACAAGACTTTTGGGGCGGTTTCCGGACCGATTCATATCCCCGGAAATCGCCATCCAACAATTCTCCAACGATTCAACCTCGCCACTAGACTCCGGAGACTTTAATTCTACAATTCGCTGAAACTTTCCCCTCGATTTCATCCTCCTTTTGCCGATCCCTCGGAGGACCAATCGCGTGCGCGAAATTCGCCGCGTCAATCAGCCTAATCCCCGATTTCGTGGGTATCTTTAGAAAGGCTAAAAAAGGCAAAAGATCGCCCGAAGAAAAAGCCGGCGTATAGGCGAACACGCGTCGGGCCGTTTGGTCGCGATGACGTCACGGGAGGTCATGGCAAAAAAGCCCCCGAAAAATAAAGGCGACCGGCCGCGGATCCGCGCAAACAGGATACGCGTACCATTTTTTCCCGCGCGAATCAACGCCGTTCAATAGGCACACGCACGACACACGCATGCGTATGACACTTGAGAATTTGAAGAGGAAATGAGGGTAGAGGCGAACGGCTGAGATCGCGATGAGCTACGCAGCCGGACTTGCGAGACAGCGAGAGAGGGAGAGAGACGGAAAAAGTTGCGGGGGAACAAATGTTTTTGCGAGCCGGTCGTGCGGGATTGAGGTCTGAACATTTGTAATTGATTTGTGATTGGAAGTCGGAGTGCGCTTTGGGTCTGTTGCCATTTTGATTTTCGCGATCCAGAAAGAGATATGGGGATTCGAGGAGGAGTTTTTTACTTGGCTGAGGAAGAAAGGGAAATCGAGGTTTTTGCATTAGTCGATCGATGGTTGCAAGGGAGAATCAACGGTGTTTAAAAATAATTCAACGCTTTATCGTAATTCGATGTCGACCATTTTATCGGCTTCATCGAAACGCGAAAGTAGCGAAACTCTGTTATTGTTTCGTGCGCTCAACTCGCAATTGTACGTTTAATTGCACGTTCGTATGACTGATTGTAAAATGGGATTTATTGAAAAAACGGTAATTGGATGTTGGAAAAGTGTCGACGGGTCACGACTTCTTTCACTCCAGGTGTCCATTTTTTTTTTTTTGACTAGCCACCCATTTTCGAATTCAATTTCTTTACTTTTACTTTTATAATTGTACTCAATTTACTATCTAACAATTTATAACAATATACCAGACAGTATGACCCTAAACTAATACCTAACTTGAACTTTTTTATACAATTTTTATTAAAATTTGTTTTCACATCCTTTGTTCATAAAAGAAATAAATGATAGACGTGGAACATCATGGATAATTTTCGCCAAGAAACGTCGATGCGGATTCTCTAATTTATTATTTCAATGGGGGAAAAAGAATGAGCGAATGCTTTAGCGGATCGAGCACACCGAACGCAGATATGCGAGGGTGTGCTCGTGTGTGTCGGGGTGTGTTCGTGTGCGTGCATGTATGCATCGAGACACAGGCATGCGCAGTCCACGCGCGATCTCCTCGCTGTCCTTGAACCTGGAGAAGCCAGCCGTCAGGCATACTTTTACCGTTAAAATACCCACATCCTTTCATCTTTATTGCACGGTCCACTCGGAGCCGCCAACAATGCCATTATTGTCTTTCGTTCACGTCAACAATGTCACTTTGGACGGTTTTTGCCGATTATGATCGGATTACCGGATCGGTGGTCCGGTTTTTCTGCAAATTTTCCACGCAGCTAACATTTCGCGAATGTATCATGAAAAAACTTAAATTAAAATAGTCGGGGAGAAAATTACTAAGAACTGCATTTTTTCAAGAATGGGAAACAAGAGTGAGGGAAAATCAGTGGATAGAAAACTTATAAAAATGGTTTGCCGGTTTGTAAAATTCGAGTTACGCAAAGAGCGACCAGAATAAGTCTTATGCAAGCTGGGGCTATAAATTAGATTCGAAAATTGATAGTGGCGTTTGATTCGCCTAATATTAGTCGTGATGACCCATGCATTTCTGAAGGCATCTCGTGTAGCCAATTCTATGAATTGCTGTGTCCAATAAACCCAATTCTCTGGTTCGTTATGGCACAATTTCCGATTTGATCAGAATCAGTCTTACAAACACGTTTACGTTCGGACAAAGGGAAGCCATTTATTTGGTTCTTATCTATTTTTACGAGCGCGGAAAAAATGAACCCCTCGCCCAGTTGAGGTTTCAGTAGTAATTATCGTAAAGATGAGCGGCGAATTGTTCATGAGAAGTAACACCGTCGGAATATCCACAATAACGCTTGGACTACTCCGACACTTCTTCCCCTCAGACTCCTCTTGTTCGAGCCTAATTTATTCGAAAACCTCTTGAAACTGAGACGCTTTAGTATTCCACGAAAAATGATAGAAAACAGATACCCAATAAAGCAGCATCTCACAAAAAATGGAAGTTATAAATATCGTAAAATGCAAGTTTTACGATGGAAACTCGTATATGGCATGCTGTAATAATTAAGCGCTAATTAAACGAATTCCGAAAAATACACATCACGAACTTTTCACAGACCGATCTTTATTCAAGATCGAGAGGCTTTTGTACGAAATTATAAATGGACATTTTATCATATTAAATTGCATACACTCTCTTTGAATTATTTTAATTAATTACAGTTTCGTTTATCGTAAATAAATACACAAATATATAAATAAATTTCAATTTGAACTTTGTTTAAATTGAATTTTAATTGAATAAATATCGCACGTTTCGGTTTAAAAATGATGTTCACGTCAAGGCCAAAAGTTATCCAATTTTTCAATCACTATGCTTGTCGCATCGAGAGAATAAAAAGCGGTTCGTTCGTTAAATTGGCAGGACTGTGAGCGTCGCCACTCGTGTGTATGGTGTGACTAACTCCCATGATCGCTTGGCGCCACTGCACAGTCACTTGTTGGACGAAGCCCCGCACGGTCTCTCCCTCGCGTGCGAAAAAACCGTACAAAAGTTCGCGAGACCGTTTTCCGTTTTTCATTCCGTCCCCCGTTTCGTCGGGGTCACGCGAAAATAAAGACCGTCCGCTGGGAATCGACGAAAACGCGACGGTGACCGTGACACCGGGAATGTGCAATTTTATGCAAGAGTGCTTCCTGTGACCAGACAACGCGAATGGAAAAGCCCGAACGCAGAACGAAATCGCTCGTCTGAATATTACTGTAAATTTCGGCTCATCTCTATCGGCGCATCTTTTTTTTTCTTGCATCGAGAATCCAATTTTACGTGAAAAAAATTTCTCTCGCAAGTGAAAATTGTGCCGAATAGAAACTCAATTAACGCCAAGGACAATGTTTCAGACCGGAAAGTCGCGATACAATGCATTTTAACGTTTTTTTTAAATGAAGAAATCGATCGCTTTGCGCAAATTTTTTTTTAACGGGAACTGTCGGCAAAGTGCCAGAACGCGTCTGCCGTTTGAAGGGAGAAGATCCGCGCTCGAGACGAAAATCCTTTTCCAGTGGAAACCGGTTTGTTGTGGAGTGATGGCTTTTTAGGCGAAAGGGATTTTCTTTTTGAGCACGAGTCCTTTTGCTTTGTGAAGAGTGTTTTTACGGGGAGAGAAGGGTGGACGAAGCTAAAAGTGAACAGATAAAGGTCCGAGCTGAGCTCTGTAAATGTGTGGCGAATGCTGTGTAAGCAGTCGCGCAGTTTTTTTCTTCTTTTCAAAATGTTCAGGGGAATTTTAATATTTTTAATTGCAACATTTCAAATTACTGCAAAATTCACAGAAGGAACTTGGAACAAAGAATTTTTCTTCAACCACATCCTAAAATTCAGAAAAATAGTTTATAAAAATTACTATAAATCTTAAATTTTACCATATTGAACAGTAATTGTAACGTGCTCTATCCCATTTGGAAATTCTATTACTTAGAGATGATAGAGTAAGTGTTCCAAGAACGTCAAGTAACATTTACCATATCACCTGGAAAAAGTCCTTCCATATACCACTTTTTCGCAAATTGGATATCGCGATTGGTAACGATACAATAAAATATCCAGAAACAATTTTCTCAGTGCAATCTTAAAAATAATAAAAGTCCAACCTAAAATATTCCCCAGACCCACATTTCTGTCCAGAAAAAATAATTCATCCTCGACTCCGTAAATCACTCCAGTTATCGAGCGAGTGACTCGAAAATTTACGTCCACTAGATCGACACCCAACCAATAACTCAAACTCTCGCAAACCCTGAGCCATTGCTGCAACTTTGTTGAAACGCGTCAATAAACGTCAGGCTTTGCGAGAAAATCGCGGCGAACGCTAAATCAACGCGAAAGGTCCAATGGTCGGTCGGACCAATGATTCGCGAAGGGTCCAATTTTAAGCTGACCAATTGTTGCAGATGGATTCCCCGGAGCGTGAAATTTACCGCGATCCCGAGGTGGTCCGCGCGGAGGATAAGACGCAGGACGTGGTTCGCACGGACACCGCGCGGAAGATGCTCTCGATTTTCCGTCAGATGGAGGAGAAGGCGTCCAAAGAGGACCTGCCTGACGGCCCGAAACCGCTGAAACGGTTCACTCCGCCGCCGGAGGACAAGTTCGCAAAGCCGACGGCGTCCGACTCCGAAGAGGAGGAGGAGGAGGAGAACCAGACCAACGGAAATGACGACGACGAGCAGAACAGGACCAACCCCAATTACGTGAGGGCCTCCGACAAGGTGAGCGATCGAATTTGTTGCGCCGCAAATTGCGCAAGGGGTGGCTGCTAATGGGCTTGATTCAGTTTCGAAGCAATTAAGGGGAGGAAATTTAATTCGGTGGCTGGGATGGAGAATTAAGAAAAATGACAAATTCGTGGAAAAGGCTAGTTAAAGAGCAGTTTCAAACTATGTAAATCGGATATTTTTAATCTGGTTTAGATAGGTTAATGACTTGGTTTGTATAAAACTAACCGTAAGTTATCTCTAAATAGTTTAGATACTTCTAAAAATGAGAGATTTGCAATGGGGAAGAGAGGGGGGAAAGGCATGTATTAAAAATTTAAGTTGCAGGTTATCTGAGGTAATGAATTCAAAATTTATTATCATAAAAATAGCACATTAAGTACATTATTAAACTTAGGGTATGCAGTCTTCTTTTTCTTGCTTCAACTTCCTCAATTACAAGAAAGCGTGTAAAAAGTATAAATGCTACTAAAACTAGCTCTTTAAGACGATTTACCATTTCGTCAAACTTTCATCTGAATCAATCATTTGATTCAGGCTTTGAGTCTTTATCCAAGCTTTCCTTTTTTCTAATAGTTCAATTTCAGAAGAAAAGAAAAATTTACATAATTTGTTATCCTACCATTTTTGTAATTTTCTATTTTTCTCTGCCAATCACTTTTAAAGTTTTTGCTATTCATTCGTTATATAACCTTTTTAGAAAAACCGTACGGCTGAAACGAGCATTAGATTAATGCATTTAGTAATTGAAAAGAACCTTTTATTAAATGATCTGCAATGAGCACTTATTTGCAACATACAATCAACACGTTTGCATGCTCCAAGAACTCCATGTTAGACGAGACTTTTAACTCCGCCAATTTCATCGACGTTTTTCTCTTTTCATTATCAACAATGGAGAAAGGAGGTTCGCCGAGCCTATTATGATCAATTCCAAGTTAATTTAGCCCCGGGTATCGACCGCGATACGTTTGAACTGAAAAAAGATACAACGGATTAAGCATTTTTCTACGTACGCGAAACCGTACCGTGACCATAAAGGGTAATTTATTTCGCAAACTTGAGACTGTAAATTCAAAAACCTGTAATCACGCAAATAAATATCCTCATTGTCCGTTTCAAAATTGATTAAACACACTTGAGGCGACCAAGTTGCGCGAGCAATAACATTCTTAACAGGAGACCTAATCTCTCTCAGTACTTGGTAAAATCAGAACTTTCTTGTGTGAAGAAAACTTGTTCGAACCTAACCAAACTTTTCTTCCATCAAGAAAGTCAATAATTGGATCGATGAACGATGGATCATTTTAATACACAGCAAGGTATTTTTATAGGAAAAGCGATTTACATTTCATCGTCACTTTCCCGTTAGTTTCTCAGATACACTTTTTTCGCCCTCTTTACTGATCAATCACTTATCGACGGTTTCATCGATTTTCTCATTGGATTTAATTTATCCAATCTTAATGTTTCTCAAACATCTTTGCTGTGATGATTGAATGCACATTTCGCAACCGAAAACTGGGTCTGCAATTTCAGAACCAAGCAAATTCGCTTGTCAAATAAACAGTCTGCGTGAAATAAATAAGAAACGCGACAGCGTGAAAGACCATCGCGCCATAACTTTATCTTTAGACGAAACGAGTGGTGCTAAAATTCGCCGGGGCTTTCAGGTGAAGGACGACTTTTTGAACCAAGCCGCACAAAATCAAGCCGCACGAGCTAAGACTTTGCGCGCCAAATTTGAGCACTGGGAGGAAACCGTAGACGGAAAGACCACCAGTGGCAATAACCACATGACCGAAATGGAAATCGGTCAGGGCGAACAGGCGAGCATCGAATCCGCGAGCAGTCTGAGAGCTCGTTTTGAATCTCTCGGCACAGTGCAATCCAGCGAATCACCGCGCACACCCAAAGTCAAAGTCAGCCGGTTTGTGGTGAGTGTCCTTCAGGTTACGTGTTTTACAATTTTTGGTGTCTCGTACACTATTTGGTTTGTCGGCTGTATTGACTTTTGTATAAAACAACCGAGTTGTCAAAAAAAAAAAAAAAAAATTTAGTGTAGTTCCTAATTTTTTTTTTATTTCGTTAAGCCTTAGCAGTAAGATGAAAACAGAATTTAAAATCGAACTAAACATTTGAGTCATTTAGATGAACATTGTATTTTTGTTAAACTTACATTAATTAAATAAATGAAATAAAAACATTAAATTAAATTACATAGAAACTGAAAAAAGTTCCATAAATGTTTTAAAAAGTAGCTCTTTTATACAAAACCCAATACTGCCCCAGCAGCTTCAACTTAATTTCGCCCCAATTAATTTCGACCAATTTTTATAGCTTCTTACAAAGTCGATGTTCGTCACTGTGTATCCCCTCCATTTAACGCTTACAGCTACCCCCACTCCTCGTAACAAATAAAATTGCAACTTTAACGATCGCATGTCGTCTTAGATCCAGGCAGTATTCCGCACTATTTTTTTAGTTCAGTTCAGTTTCGTTTAATTTTACCCGACTCGGGTACCGTTTAGGTCCTGCATTGTGGCATGCTTTTGTGTGCTCCGTGTGCGGTTTATTTATTGTTTTCGCACGCAGTTCGGCGCTTTCCTCTAAGTTTTTGGCTGAGCCGTTGGCCCGGATGTTGTGTGGACTCCGCCGAGCTAATTTCTCGAGTGGTGTGCGCTTTTAATGGTAACGTCTTAGTGGCCTCGGATTAAGGTCAATGACTGAAAATGAAATTACGTTTTCGCCCCGGCGAGCAGTAAGGTGGCTGTGAAAGCAGGACGAGTCCGACGAAGCGAGCGCAATCATCGTCATCCACCGGAAAGCACCGAGCCCTTGGAGCATTAGGCGCACATCAGATCAATCTCAAGCTTCCGAATCAAAAGAGAGACAAGCGAGAGCCAAGCATTTTAGGGACTAGCTGTAGAGCGTTACGTCAGTCTTCGGTTTCGCAGAGTCTTAAGTTATTACTGTTACCATCGTCATCACGATCATCATCATCATCGAGATATTGTTCATCATCATCCATACCTTGTCATCATTTTATAGAGATTTGTGCCATATGACATTAATATATTGTTATTTATACATTAACACGAGTTTTCTGCTGGATTCGGATTTTCATCGTCGTAGCGGTCATGTGGATTGTGTTACATTGTGATTAGCAATGATTTATTTTACGATTGCCGTTGTCGTTATGACGATTATAGTTATTATTATCGCATAACACGTAAACAAATGGTTGACTAATTTAGGTTTGGCGACGCACATCATATATGATACGGAGTCACTCTCGTATATACGTATAATAGACACTCTCATCATCACCGTCATCTCCATTCCCCGGTCACCGTAACCTTCATCTCACCAGCACACTTTTGACACGTCGTTCTTAACAGAACACTTCGACGACGTTCGTAGAGTGATTAGCGTATAGTTCACTGTAAAGTAACCGAATATTACTCGAAAACATGTAATGACCAGTCGCAGTTCGCGCTGGGGGCGGAAGTAGGCGACGCCATTTTTGACAACGAATTCGTTTCCGTCGATCGCCGATCGACCTTTTTGACTTTGAGGAAACACACCTGTGGCACTTTTTCGCGCATTACGAAATTTTACAAGATTGTTAACGACATGCGGCGGTCGAGAGTCAATCCGAAAATGTGTATATTTTTGTTGAGCATCTGGAACGAAATTCTTCTTTAGCGCGAGTTCGCGACCGATCTACGATTTCCCCAACATTTTTAAGCCGCATTGTACGCAACTAGAGAATTTCGCGGTCAGAAGTGACCCGAACGGAATATGGCGATCGATCAGTTTGACCGCTGCGAGCAAATTTCGTCTTCGAGCAAACGGATTTACGGTCAAAAAAACGACTTTAATTTCAGATATAACGGTTTTTGTTGGAGAAAATCGAATTGCACGATCGTAAATCTCTTTGCTCCGGACGATTCGCCAAAGAACGATCGAAGCGATTGTTCGATCGGGTCGAGGTCAAGCAGGACCGCTGCTAACATTTTACCGATCGACTTATACGATTGTTTAGAGTAGATGTAACTTAAAGGACGAGATGATATTACGTAACGACTAAGTCATTCTCTATCTGCCAAACAGTCCGACGAGCGGCACGGCCGTTTTCGATAGCCAATTTGAGATTTGCGCGCGGCCGAACCCGGCGATCTTTCGACCGAGAATCGGCGAAAAAACGCGAGGCTCGGCCGCGGCCCGCTGGAATTGACGGTAAAATGCAACGTACCATCGAATGCACAAGAATAACCCCGACTTCCACTTGTCGCGAACGGATTTTCAGGACACGAGCCGACGAGCGATTTTATACGCCATAACGATATATTTTGTACCACGGGCCTGTACCGCAAATTCACTGTAAAACCTGTTCACGATTGCGAAATCATCATGTTGTTCGACGCGACCTGTTGACATTTGTAAAGTATAATATTCGATCAGCAATTATTATTGCCTTGATTCATGTTGGACTCATTATTTTTATGGTTACTAATATTGCTATTATGATATTATAAATATTATTATATTACGATATGATTATTATCGGTATGATTATGCGTTGGTGTTTCGTTGAGGAACGGTAGGTTTTTAATCACGCATTGTTAGGGATTCGGTGTTAATGATCTGGAAAATTTATGACCGAGCGAGCAGCCGTTGCGCTCGCGTTTCGGTCTTGTGGTAATAATGATTGCTGAGTGCACGGATTCGAGGATGAATTTGTCAAATTGTGATGGGCATTACGCTGCGTTTGAATAGTGTTTATGTGCGGAACCGTCGCTCCATTGGTCCGCGATGGTTCGTCCAAGGAAACCGCAGAGGGGAAGAGGAAAACTGGAGGAAGAAGGAAGGAAGAAGAAGGAGAGCCAGATGAATATCAAAATTATCTCCTAGTGTCATTGGCAAGCACGTTTTATTATCGAAAATGAATGTTCGTTGTATCATTGTGAGCCATGTCTACTCGTTTAGGATTTTTCCCACCCATTAGACACTCATTTTTCTCACAAAATGTGTACAATAAACTTGCATACTAGACGTGTGTTTTATTCAGGGTTCAACCAGTGTTTCCGAGTCTTTTGTAGGAATGAAGACGAGGACAGAATACTAAGCTGATGGTGAAGTTTTTTGCTTTTTTGTAAAGTACCCCTGGAGGATGTAGGTGGCATCGTTTTTGGTTCGATACTGTTTTGTCATCCTGTCCCTTTGACGTTGAATTTGCAATTTTATTTGGAGGCGCACCCTTTTGTTGTTCCTTTGATTAAATTAATTTTTTTGGTTTTGTTTGAAACAATAATGACAACGCAGGAAAGTCCCGCGAACAACATGGACCCATGCGAAATGTGCCAGAAGAGGGTTTACCCGTTGGAGAAGGTCGAGACTAACAACAAGATCTTCCACAAGCAATGCTTCCGCTGTTTGCACTGCAAATGCGTATTGAGGTATGAAAATGTTGTCAGTGAACTGAGAAGAGAAAATGAAATTTAATAGCTTACAACAATCTATCTCAAAACCTTATTAAAAATGTTAAAAAATAATGTTTGAAATTCAAGTTTCCTGAAAATTGTTTCAACAAAATATCTAAGCAAACGATCCACAATAACTCCTTTCTCTTTGTTCTCTCATTCATATCATACGTTTGTTT
>JABFPB010001030.1:0-28632 GCA_022817645.1 Ceratoteleas bidentatus | reverse complement strand
AAAACACTTGTTTCCGTTTAGTGTTTTATTTTGAAACACATCAGAAACGCCAGGAACACGCCAGTTTTTGCAGTGTAGTTTAGAAATAAAAATAAAAAAACTATTGATTT
The DNA here is from genome assembly GCA_022817645.1 of Ceratoteleas bidentatus. Classification (NCBI taxonomy): domain Eukaryota; kingdom Metazoa; phylum Arthropoda; class Insecta; order Hymenoptera; family Scelionidae; genus Ceratoteleas; species Ceratoteleas bidentatus. The sequence continues at coordinate 28,522 of JABFPB010001030.1, read as the reverse complement.
AAACACAAATAAAGCCTTTTCGACCGGTACCTTTTACTATTTTAATAAAAATGTCTTACCACCTTTACAGTACTTACTAAACTCCTCTAATCTACACTCATCTCATAAAAATTGCCATTGCATCTAAAAATGACCTAACTATCGAAATCAAGCTAAAAAATGTCTACACATTTTTCGGTTTGAATGAAATAATCGAACCATTTAGGGTTGCTGGAATGGCAGTGCCAATGAATAACTGAAGGAAGCCTTCAATTGAGCGCGCGGCATAATGCAGTTATATTTGTAAAAAAAGAACAAAAGAAACAATAATCGGGCGATAAAACCGTTCAGTCGATACTGAATACTTTTGGTGCGTGCACGGCCGCGTGTATGGCGCATAAAAAAGCCATTGATACATTTTCTTTGTTGTTTTTTCAAACAACGAATTTTCTTTCGGCGCGCAGTTTGCTCGGCAAACTTGCATTGTAAATTCAGCACCCATTTTTCTCCGCAACACTCCCAAGGGGCGGCTTGTTATTTCAGAGGTTAGTGTCGATGTTGTAATTATTGCCACCGTGTCGTTATACTCCGATTACCTTCTCTCGCATCGCGTATAAGTTAACGCGCATTCAAGTACTTGTCACGCGTAGCTGCGCGACGTTACAAAATTACAGAGCTAGCTTTTTCCCGTATCACGCGGGCAATGATTAAAAAGTCCACCGCGCAAATCTCGTTTCTGCGATATTAAGTTTTACTCCGCGGAGTTGTATTAAGGATACTTTTCGGTTATTGAATATCGCTCAAGCTTAATTCATTGCTGCGTAATGACGTCGCGATAACAATTTTGCATGGAAAATACTGGGAAGTGTTTTTCGATCAAAGTGCGCTTCGTTATTTTGTTGCACTTGCGTTGAAAATATTAATTTCAGGCGATGAGAAATTCGGAAGCAAAAATGGAATCGGAAATACAATTGTCCGAATCAAATATACTGTGATTGTTATTATAGAATAGTTTTACAAATGTTGTGTGAAATTGCAATTTATGATAGAAATTTGTTTTAGAAGTGAAGGACGTTGTGTGGGAAATTGTTGCAAAGTTGACGCTTTTAATGAAATCATTTAGTTGTGTACAAATAATGATTATAGTGCTTATTAAGTGATAATTATACTGTGTACAATATATTTAAGATAACGTTCACTCAAAACGTCAATCATCGACCACCGCCAATTTTGATTCAGTTTTAGCAGTAAAACACCTGGACAATGAAAGGTGGACAAACGTGTTTTTATATATGAGATTAAAATAATTATAATTTTAAGTTAGTAATTTAGTTGTAATTCACTTTCAGGCAGATCCGGGGTAATTCTGAACCTTATTGGAATATTTAATTTAATTACTTCTTACCGAAGAGTTGTTAATTTTAATTAATACAATGATAAGTTTCATCCTTGGCTCTCGCGAATTTATTTATGTTGTAAGTTATAATTGTCTTTAGTTTCATGAAAAAAAATCAGATTTCACTAAATCTTTGAATAAAAAATAGGAGGTTGTGATATTTGATTCAAACGTTCATAAACCAAAAAATTTTCGATTATCGCAAGCAGAATCGGTTAACTTGTTTCATTTTATGAACGAGATACACTTACTGTACCTTGATTCCAGTTACTGAGACCGGATTTGGCAGAGTGTTCATTTTTTAGAATCATCGCATTCTTTTAAAATCGTCGATAAACATAACTGTGAAATTAATACACTTAAGCATTCATAATCGAAATCGTGGAGACGAATGAAATCTTCTGACTATTTTTCCACTTTTGAGTTTGAAATTACTTTTTCAAACTATAAACCTACATATTAAGATTTTGACATTCAAATAAGATAAGGAATAAGATACCATTTTTGGTTATTTCCGAAAATGGTATCTTTTTGGAGACACCAATTTTTTAAACCTGGTCCTTTTTTACTTTAAACCCCTTTTTGCAATGTTATATTATTGAAAAGCAATCATCAAATTCCTAATAAAATTCTGTTTAACTAGAAAGAAATTGTTTTTTATAATTACCCTGCTTCAAAGATTCTAGATTTTCAGGATGAAAAACACTGCAACAGAAAATTCACAGCCACTATACCTTATTTTGTATAAAATCTGTGCCAAATCACTAGGATATTAGCAATTCTATTCCTAATATTTTTAATAATTAAGAAATGGCATTCAATACTTCACTCACCGAAATAACAATTTCTTACTATCCACCTTAATTCCATTAAAAATAAAAAAAGCGAAATCTCCTTCTCACACGTATCTTTTTATATCATAACCAGAACCATTGATGGAGTGACTCGGAAGTTTCGCAAAACGCCTCGATGAAACTTTTGGATATTGCGCGTCTGGCGCTCCTTTCTCGGATTTATAGGAGCGCAGCTTCGTAAATGCGATCCGTGTACACATAGGCGAGCGATCGCATATAGAGTTGTAACCGGTGGATGCGCGTAAAGCAAGCAAGCACTCGGGTTAGCCGGCCGACGTATTAGCATCCTCCTCCTCTTCCACCTCTTCTGCATCCATTCGTTCGCCCGTGTGTGCTGTCCGGCGTGGTAACAACATCATTGGATTCCCGAAACAAGCGGGCTTATCCCCGTAACTGGTGCGTCGTCATCGAGGTAGGTGCGCGTCCCCGCTCTACGCGTAATGAAGCAATTTACTAGAGGTCAGTACCATCGCCGATGCTACTGCTGCTATGCATGCGCCGCCACTCCGGCCGCGGAAGCTGTTATGACTTTTGACCAATGGCACGGAAATTTCATAACACAATGGTATAATGTGTCACAGCGAATTTTGATTGTTTATTAAACACCGATTATACCGCGGCTGCAAGTACGCCGATGCTGGAATCAAATTGAACCCGATGGTCGATATGATGGCAGTCGGCAGCACGTAATTTCGTAATTATTAGCGAAACGCTTTTTATGGAGGGGATTAGGGGTGGGGTAGATAGAATGATTGCCAATTTTGTTGTATTCATTGGACATTGTAAACTGGGTACTTAGAGGTAAAGAATGAATGGGTAGTTTTTATCTTTTTGTGTAGAACCAGGAAATGAGGTTATGTCAATGAAATGAGTAATGATTATAGAACTAAATCTGATAATCTGTTAGGTAACTCTTCTTTTTATCAATTAATATTTACTTATGTGAAATAAATAAGTTTTATTTACAAATATAAATATGTTTCAACGCACTTTTCTGAAATTTAGGTTATATTTCAGAAAAGTCTGAAATATAACCTAAACTAAAAACTTTTACGTCGTTTAACAGAATCGGGTGTTTCTGTCCATAATTACTATTGTTTAGTTCCGTTGTTCGCGCGTCCTTCGGTGTGTTCTTTCCCCGAGCAGTTGCCAAAACTTTCGATCACTTTAATGTCCACTTAACGGCCGAAAATAATAGTCGCATTTAAGTCCGAACAAAATCGAAAGTGATTATGTTCAGCTTGTTTTGATATAACTGTAGCTGTCACTTTTGATTATATTCAAATCACCTCCGGGCCATACGGACCTGCAATCTCCGACCCAGATCCCTTTCGTTTTTGGAATTTCGCATCAAAACTTATAACACGATTTGCCGAATAAATTTCTGACAGCACGTTGTGTATGTTCATCAGTTTGACTTATTTGATCGGGCTACCTAGAATCGATTTTCGACTTTTTTAATCATATTCCTCGACCCTTCGGAACGATTTCCTAAGAATACAGCGGGCTCGTGAAATTACAGCAAATAAGTCAATCGATGCAAACCTTTACTGCATACACTCTATATTTTGTTTCCATCACCGAAACATCATTTATTAGTCAACCGAGCCTATTCATCCACCGTTGAAAATTCAACGTCCAATCACTAACCATCGCAATTCCATTTGTTGCAAAAAATGAAAAGTCGCAAAACTGTTTAGGCGATCGAGTTAGCCAATTATTTCTCCAATCACCAGTGCTCCGGTCCGAATAATATCGCACTTTTTTACCTAGCTGCAGGCGTGTTTTCGCCACGTCACCTGTCGACCCTAAAACCACGATAAAATAATCGCAGGGCATACATTTTTATTATATGATAATTTTATCACACCTCCCGCAATTTGATCTCTCCCGTCGATAACGTTACGTACGATTCCTTCGAAATTTCGGCTCGCGTTGGTCGTTCCACTTGGCAACGAAATCGCAGTCCGACGTCAAGCCGATAATCCGTCGTCGCGCAGGAACAATATTTTTACACTCGACTCGTCGTTCGCCGCGAGCGAAAACGTTTGCGACGTTCGCCGTAGGGGCTGAACCGCCGAGGGCCAGCGGCTCGGAAATAAATCAATAACAAATAATCGACGACAGGCGCGGCGGCCCATTATGACAGGTGAGCGTTATTAGTTGAGCGTAGAAAAAAGAAAGAATTTGCTGTCTCACACCTTCCGTTGATTGCCGTACACAAAATTGGCGTGTACTGTTTTATGTATATGCGCGGAGGACGTAAGCGTAATAAAACGTCGGGCGAGCCTCGCTTTCAGAACGGAAACGATACAATGCCGGAAGGTGTCCAGCTACAAGGAAAGGCTTTCCTCCTTGGGGTGGCTGCTACATGGAAGGCGACTAAGCACTGGAAATCGTGCGCCGGCGAAACACGACTCGCTCGTGGGGTCACGGCTCAAATTTTATGTCGCGATGTGCTTTATGCAGGGCGGATTGCGAAATAGACACCGTCATTGTTTTGCGGCATACACGTAAGGTCGTAACACGCGTCGCTTAATGAGAAATCGGCACGCGAAATCTCCGCGCACCTAGCATTCGGTGTATCTGCCATCACGTATTAGCATTATTTGTGAGTGGCCGCTGGGATGAAGCGATTAGATGTTGATAGGAAAGTGTCGTCGGGTGGAGCGGGGGTGCGGTTGGGGAAACGAGAAGGGAGGTTGACGAGTGGGTGAAATGTTCATTTGGGGAAATAATAGGTGGTTTGAATGAGGAAAAGTTGATGGGTGTGGAAAATGTGATGAATTCCTAAATAATGTGCAGAGCCAAAAGCAAAAAGACTGGAGCTATGTTGTAAATGTAAAATTTGAATATGGAGAAAGACTGAAAGAAGATATTTTTGTTTCAGGTCTAATGTCTCTTTCACCCTCAAATATGTGGGAATCCAATCAGGAACCAAAATATCTATCAAATGGAATAAAAGCTTGGATAGATTCTTATCTTTCTAAGTTAGACATAGAAGAGGATGTAGAACTCTTCTCTTCAACATCCCCCCAAATCAAATCGATACCTGGGTGGAAGAAGTTTCAATTTCAGAAAAGACTTGGAGAAGGTTTCATTTCAAAAAGGTGCCATTGCAGCTCATCTAAATTAATGATCCGATGGCACCTTTCTGAAAAGGAACTTTCTTCGGGTCTTTTCAGAACTGGAACTTTCTTCGCGTAACAAGGTTCCAGTTCTGAAAAGAAACTTCTGAATGGAACCATCTTCCTCCATTTCAACAAATGGAGGAAGATCGTTCCATTTTTTTGAAATCGAACCATCTTCTTCCCAGGCGTCGAAGTACCTTCCAGATCATCTAGAAACAACTTTTCCATCCCTCATTCTCCACCTGTCGTACCTTCCGCATCCAGTCAAAAGAAACCTAGACCAAGACCAATTCCAACAATCACCATTCCTCTCCTCCCCACTCCTCCAAAATACCTAACTCTTCCCGACAACCACAAAACCTCCATCTCCAATGCTCATTAAACCCACTTTACATTCCCTCACATCACTCTCCCATATCACCGCGACGTCACCCCCTCAGCCGCCATCATAGATCATTTCCCGGGAGCCAACTTTCAAAATCCGCGACGTGCTTTATCGCGCCTTACGCCCTTTGCCGCGCGACATCCTTCAATCGTATTGTGTCTTATTCCTGCCTATCCCGTGCCGTCTCCTCCTATCGCCTCATATCTCCGCAACGGGGGGTGGGGCGGACGGCAGGGGGAGGGAAGGGGCTCTCTGTTGGTGTTGCCGATGTCACCGTTGTTGTCGTTTCTGGTGCGGCTTTCCCGGAGTAGCCGGGCGTGCACAACGCATAATGTCAACAACAATAGATTATGCTCTAACATAGAACGCCGGCGCGCATGCACTCTCACATTTGCGTTACACTCTCCAGAGCCAGAGCCAACAGAACCTCACACCACGCGACCCGACGAACTATCGACTCCAATGAGATTCCATTGTCTCGAGTAATTAATATTGATTACAATAGGTTATACCTGGTCCGTGTCGCCACTCCAAGCGCGCTTATGGCTTGGCCGGCTTCATTCGTGGCCGCGTTATATTAGGATTTCCCGATCCTAGTTTGTATGAGAGAGCGGCCGCAGTGCCGCCCCTCGTTTTGCCCCCTTTCCGCCCACCTCTCCGGTCGACAACTACGACGACGCCGCTGACGATGACACCAAGCTGTTGCTGGCTCGTTGCCGGCGTCGTTATTGTTGCCGATAACAGCAACGGTACGTTTCAGCGCGCCCGACTGCTTTATGATGAAGCGCAAGCGCCTGTCCTCGCGTAAACCGCGCGGCTTATGCGCCCGCATTACCAGACATGCAATTAAATATTACAATTAGAACAGCTGGACGCGTTGCAGTTGATTATCCCGCAGATGCGGTCCGTGTCAATCGGATGAATACAGGGCGGCGCCCGGCCCGGCGAAAGACATTTCGGAAATTGATATGCCGGGGCTACCGTTCGGGGAAAGGAGGGGAATGGGCAGGTTTGAAAAGTGAGGGAGGCAGAGGGAGGGGTTTTCGTCAACCTTTGGTTCTTCTTTTTGTTTGTCCTTGGAAGAGGACAAAGAAGAGTGAAGGAGTTTGGCAGGAAGTAATTTTTGGTGGTCAGCATTGGTAAATTTTTTATTTAGGGATATCATAGGGAAAGCATTTCAGGAACCATTAGAACACTTCTACTTGAATCTGCGGTTGGATACCATTTAAATGTATAGGCAACTCTTCATTGGTATCGTGAGTTCTGCATAAAATCTTGCAGACAACCTGCCAAGTCAGTGTTACAACCCTCATGGGTACAATTAGAACTAATTCTAAAGGTATTTTTGAAAAGAGGATGTTTAAGGATTCCTTTTAAGGAAAGATAATTTGCAGAAACATTTTTATCAAATAAATCCCTAAAAATATTCAAACAATAAACAACTATTTCCGTAACCTACTTTTTCCAACATTTCAACAATCAGTCGACTGTTTCCTTGATCGAATAAAAACTGTAATCGAAGTAAGAGAAGTAAACAAAGTCTCCTTCCCTAAAGAAATACCACCGTTAATTACCCGAAGCCATTCCAGTTCCAACTAACTTACTTCTGCATTGCTCGTAAAAATGTAAATCATTGGAAGTACCAGTACAATCGAAGACGATTGCATGCTTCGAACTCTGCCGTCGAATGGCAAAGGAAACCGTGTTTTTGCAACCGTCCATCCGCGCCGATTTCCCGATTTCTTCGCGGCATTTCTACCGGCTCCCGAATAAAAACGACGAGATGTTTGTCCTGAAATAATTGTGTCGATGGGTTATGCTTGATGGGACATAACGTTTCGTCGTGCGGCGTTTTGCATGACCGGTCAAGCGTGATCGGTGCACGCGACACGTCCGTGCTAAAGAAAGCCCAGACGGATTAACGAGCTCGAAAATAAGCCGGGATTCTTTGATACGAGCATCAGGCCGCCTCATTTTTATTAAACACCCGCGGCACTTACAACGTGGTGGGCAACACTGATAATTAACCCGCGATTAAAATGAATTAATTCGTTTAGCAATCGACCTTTCAGTAGAGCGCTACTTTCAGTAGAGAGCTGTGCTGTAAACCTTAAAGTGTGAAATTACACATTACGCTGGGTAAGTTAAAATTATACTACTAAACACGTTGTAAAATTATACAATAAACTACATTTCAAAAACAGTGTTCTTCAAAGAGTTCTTCAAAGAACACTGAAGCATTTTAGAACCCTCAATGTAAAAACTGAATGTAAGACAGGATGTGTCTTACTTTAAGACATTTGGTGGCAATTAAGACGTATAACCCTGCAGAGTTTTTCCAGAGCTTAAAGTGTTCCAGTGTTAATCTTAATAGAGAACACTTGAATATTTCAACATTAAACCTTATGGAGAACACTTAAAGTGTTCTTCCGAGAACGCTTTGAACGAATTAGTAACAAAAAATGTTGATTGGAATATAAACATGAAAATATGCAGCATATCCTTGCACAAATGTGCAATTTTACTTCACATCTTGTGTACCATCGCCTGTAACTTCACATAGATTATTTTTCCATCACACGTTGTGCCTCTCATAATTATTAATTGCATCGCAGTGACGGAACTCGGCTAAAAGCCCGCGAATCAACGAGCGTCGGATTATAAAAGCGCGGGATGCTTAATTATTTTATCGTGTGTGTAAGCAGGTGATTTGGACGGTCATAAAAATACAATTAGCATAAAATTGCTTAGCAAAACAAACGTAATTGTTTTTAAATGGTAATTTCTTGTAATTTTATGTTGTTGGCGAGAAGTTCACGTTGTTTGTTCGTGCAACGGGAAAGACGGTCCGTTGTCGGAATCAGCGGCATTAACAGGTGGTCAGTGGGCTTTCGGCTGTTTTTTCCGATCGAGATGCCGAGGGGCCGATCCCGGGTGTTCGCCGGAAATCCTGGCGCTGAGCGGATACATCAGCTCCGGGTCGGTTGATTGCCGCCGCGATTCACAGCGGAGGAACAATTCGCAGATGGCACAATAGGACACGAGACACCGCCTTTATGACGCTCTTGGTACTGTTTGTCTGTCGCCCGCATCGCCGCAAAATTGAGAGTCGGTGTTGGCATTGCGAAGGTGGATTCGATGACGCACTTGGGCATACGATTTCACCGCGTCCGAATACTACTTCAGATTTATGTAATATCTGAAGTAGCACTTTGAAAATATATTATATAAATATGTATTTTAACCTTAAGAATGTTTGTTTAGAGTCAAAATATATACATCAAATTGTGTATATTTTTCCTGAAAAATAAGCCAGTATTATTAATGTGTTCAATATTATATTTTATTGATTTATAACATGGATGACTTTACACCAACCCAAAACCCACCAACTACCATCCAATTTGACTTGCCCTAACCTCAAAATCTTGATTCGACAACTTTACAGTGTTCATTTGCAACCTCTCTTTGAACTTTTTCCATGGGTCTGTTTCGACCTTCGCCCATCAAAATCGCGAATCCATGCAAAAACGACGAAAAACCAACAGTTGTTTGTGCAAGTGCTATCGCGATTAAGAGGCGGGAGGATCCGTGTTGCGGATAATCTGCATAGGCCGAGTCACCGCTCGATTCAAGTCGCCCGACAAAGGCCGGCTCCGTGTCCTTTTTTCTCTCATTTGAATATCTTCATTAATATCCCCGGCGGACCCGCGCCCTTGCGGCCAGCGCAAAGCCGCGCCGCATACATTACTCGACAACTTTATGCCACCGTTTAGTCCTCCTCTTGTGCAAATCAATCTCGATCGAAATTAACGGAGATGCGAATCGCCCGCGAGATCTCATTTGCGATCGCGCGCACCATACGTTATCTCGTTACAGCGACCATTTATCTCGGCGCACGCACGCCGAACCGGGCCCGATTAATCCGCATTTCGTCCGGCGAAATCGCGCGATTGGCTGGCCGCGCTTTTCGTTAACGATTGGGAATGGCCGAAGCAATGATTGGGACGGACTTCGCCGAGCGAAGCATTTCCCATGACTCAGAAATTTCGCCATCTACGGTCAATGCGTTGGCTTACCGTCTTGAATAAAATTTTGAAATATTCAAGTCATTATGTATATTAAAGAAATAATTGTTTTGAAGAGTTAATTCATATTTCTAAAATGTACCAAAGTTTAGAATATCTTGGAAAGATTGAGGTTACCTAAATGAAACAACATAGTGTAACTATATTTGGTACCATCTTTTCTGGAACGGACAAAAATGGTCTACGTTAGACAATCCTTTTTCTTAGAGGCTGGGGCCGGTACGTTAAGCGCGAATACGGTTGCTTAATTCACTTGTTTCTTCGGTTTTCACGCGGATGAAATTAGAGCCGGCTCGAGAGCCGCGGAATGTCATTAAGAACCTTTTAAACCACCCTTAAGACCCGTCGCGGAACAACCATTAGAGACCCGCGAGGCGAAAGGGAGAAACTTGGACTTTTTGCTCCCTGAGCGTACGATGGCTCTGAGACGCGCGATACCCCACTCTCACTTTGCCACTTATTTCGCTTCTTACGTTGTTAGGCGGTCTACGCTGACATCATGTATGTGTGTGTGTGTGTTTGTGTGTGCTGCAATCCTGTCGGGAGGTGAAAAAAAGTTGTCGAGGATAGACCATTTTCGTGCGTTGCTGAGATGGAAAGTTTGAAGAGGGACAGGAGATGAAGAGGCGCATTGGATAATTTAGATGTCCGAAATGAAATCCCTTCTGGTGCGGAGTCAGAAATACTCTCTTGCAGATTTGGTCAAATAGTAATAATTAAATTTGTTTAGAATTTGTCAACTGAGAGAATACGATAAGAAATGTAATACTATAAGAAATACAGTTACAAAAATGAATTTTTGTTTTATCGTATGAGTGTTTATAGTAATGAATGTGGAGATCTGAAACTTTTGCTGGGAAAGTATTTCTATGTTCCTTATTTTCGAAGATGCATTTTCGAAGACGCAATATATTTTACTAAATGGGCCCGCATTTGTTTTAAACAAATATATAATCGCTTTAAAGCAAATTCTTTCGACTTACAAGGTGAATTTTAATTAATTAGTGGACTTTTCTTTTCTTCCCATCGATTGGCTCATTTATCACTTCCCGATAATTATTGGTGGATGATTAAGATTTATTACTCCGTCATAATAGCGATGTGATATTTTTTGCTTTCCATACAGAATACCATTCTGAAATCGTTGCACGATAGCAGTGTTCAGTCAATTGTTTTTTAGCGCTGAAAAAGCGTGTAAATTTTTCGTTACCACTTAGCAGTTTCCTCGACAAGATTTTCATATAAAGCAAATTTACGAACTTCCTGCGTTTCCCGTTGAACAAAGGCCAGATACGCGAACAGCAATTAGCTTATGAATGGATACGTGCGATTCGCGATACGTTGAGAAAGTCGCAGATTAGACCCGCGATATTTTTGACCCGATAACCAACCCGAGAGAACGCTAAATCACAAAACTTGGAAGTTTAATTTTTTGCCAAGGGACATTTTCCACGTTTATCATCTAATTCCTCAACCTTTTACTCTCCCATAATACCGCGCGGTATTAAAAATGCAGATTGCCAGATAATTAAAAATTAATCTTCGCAATTATTATAATTCTATTTCACATTATATTCCACGAAATCAATCTTCCCCGTTCTCATTAAAAACGGAGAATCCACTTCCCGGCCCAACCTTTTTCTACCAACAAAAACAAGAAAGAACAAAACCAAAATCTTCTCTTGTCTCACAAAAATTCAATATAAACTCGCCGATCGTTATCGCGGATATTAATTAATGCTCGAACCGGCTGAAAAATGTACCCTTTCAATAATCTACCCCCGGTTTCTTTCCCTCATTACCATCCAACATCTCAACACTCGTCGCAAACTGTTCAACAATTCTTGTCGCCTTGCAAATCTTTCGCCAACAACACGAAAACGTCAAGTATCCGTCTAACCGAACGCGACAGCGCAAACTCGTGACTGATTAACCGCGAGCCTAATTCTTAAATTAACCGAATCACGCGCGGCCATTAAAAGTTGTATAACTCAATTTTAAATTTACGGCGTTTGCGCGTTTTGCGCGCGGCGCTCGCGTAATTGCGTCGCTTAGGAACTGATCAGGAGCCGACTGTAGTTCCGCAAACGCGGCAACAGTGGGCAACGCGCACACACTCGCGCGTGTATCAAACGCAAAATCGACTTAATCATTGTACTCTATATGCTAAATATGGCGCGTGTGTGATATCTCGCGAGTTATGGCTTGGTCGCCGCCTTCGTCATGCGAGCGGTCGAGCGCGCGGAGCGCGTATCGAATCATTTATCTTTTCCACTTGTCGGGGAGTGGCCGGCGCGAACGGTTAAGTGAAATTAATCGCGAATCGAAGATTCACGGCGATTACGTCCTACGGCCAATCAGCCTTTGTCCGCCGAATTTCACGTTTCCGCGATTGCGATCGGCCGAGACGCTTGTTCGCGCCATGCAAATGTTTCAGCGACGAAACGCTCCTGATTGATCGTCGGAGGACCAATTTAGTAATTAACGCGGGGCGAACTTTATCCGCGGATCATTAGACTCGGAAAACAAGTGGAGATTAATTTTATTGTAATTAGCCATGCGAAAGGGTTAGGCGCTGTGTGAATTTAAATTATTCACCGGAGAATGATTTTCGCGGGAAACTTCCGGTTTGGGCATTGATTTGGGAAGGACGCTAGATGGGTTTAGACTATGAATAAAAGAAAGATAAGAAAGGTTGCATATGTGAAGTTAGGTGGGATGTAGTTCGTTTCAAGAAGTAATAACGTTTTTCATAAAAATTATTGTAGCTGTAATAATTCTTGTAGATCTAGAGTTACCATAAGTGTGCTACATACGGTTATTGTATTTGTGGTTAATAGAACATAAGTCTTTTTCCATATAAATAAGTAATAAATGTAATCTATATCTTTTTACAAGGTTCTTCACACAAATAGCAACGTTTTCTCATGAATGTACATGAAATGCGAATTAAATTACTTTGTGAATACATTCGCTTTTCATTAGCGAAGATAATGTAATTGAGTACAATTTACAAACGAAATGCATATAACAGTTATATGCGAAGTGTTGAGTAACTAAAGCAAAATGTCTCCTAGATATGAATATCATTCGAATATTATTTAAAAGTATAATTGTTAAAACCATGAAGTAACGTTTACTGATGAAAAACTTGTCTCAATGTTTAACAAACAAAAAAACCCAAGTTCGATCCAGTTTACCTCTCGTTCCACACAAGACCAAAATTTCGCTCAATTCCATTGTACTGCTCCGCCATTCGATTTATCGTTAATAGTGGAATCATGTTTAATCCAGCGCAACTGATAAATAATAATTTTGCATTCATGCATACTTCATAGATGTACTTATAGAATGCATTAAAGCGGATATCTATTGTGTCCCACTAGGTTCCACTCATACTATATAAGTCTAAACTCATAAAACATGAATAATCTATGCATCGTGTACAATTTGCAGCTAAATTATTCCGACATTGAAGACCCATGAATTTGTTAACCATAATAACAACTTTTGATTGTGCAACGTTCGCCGCATCCGTCAACAACGGAGTCCCCGAAAAGACCCACAATGGAAAACTAATATGCTGAACCTCAAACAAAAAGAATGTTGGAGAACAAAATAAACATGAAGGCATTAATAAACATTGATCCTAAACTAAGATGGTTTCTTCCATGTCATGTTCAAGGATAAATAAAGTGACATTGAATCTAAAGGAATGTGAAGGTGATTCGAGTTTATATATTTCTTTGTAAATGTTTACCTGTCTCTTCCATTCATACATTTCCAGAATATCTAGATAAATGTTGGCATATCTGGATAAGTACGCAAATGTTGTGATGAAGCGCAAACAAAAACAAAGCTCCACCTCTAAATCAAAGGTCAGTGTATATAAACATTGCTCCTAAACAGTGATAGTAAACAAAATCAAAGGTCAATGTATGTAAACATTGCTGCTAAACATTGATAGTAAACAAAATCAAAGATCAATGTATATAAACATGCTCCTAAACATTGGGAGCAATGAAGATGCAAACAATTTCTTTTATTCTTTGTTTTTCAAACTCTACCTCCGACGCTACTGGACCTCGAATCTGTCGAACCCCGTGAAACTGGCCTTCCGAAAACCCTGGCCCGCTGGAAAAAGTCGCGCCATCTTGTGATTAGGAGCGTCGATCTCGGCGTTAATCGAAAACAACGAACCGATCGGTTCAATTTGAGACCACCCATCCTCCGGGGCCGGCGCAAAATCGTAATGGCGTTTTATTTTGGGGCATTTCGTCCGATCGACTGTTCTCAGGGGTACGTCTACGTGTATAAGTGCGAAGGGAGGACCGGCTGCGAAATATTTCTCGACCCGAGGCCCGTCGGAGGTTGAGCTTTCTGGCTCGCGTTCTCGGCTATGTAATAATCGCCCGGAATCATTAAACTAAACCGGGAATAATATTATATTGAGCTATACCGTGGAGCGAGGGGGAGCCGGTCCGAAATCGAGAGGCATTGACGCGGGAGGGACGAAGACGGGCGGTTCGCTTCTGAGAACTAAGTAGATTCGAATTTCGATACGGATGATCAGGCTGAATACAAATTACTCATATGTGGCTCTCGTCCCGGGTAATCACACGGTGGCTGCGCCGTGGTCCATAGAAAAATGCGCCTCGTGTTGCTCTTGGCCGGGCTCTTTCACGGATTCGCGTTGCGCAAAAACGGGCGAGCGGCAGTCGGCCGACTCGTTCGTTCATTAGCCGGTAATAGACGCGGATAATTTGTTATTGAGATTGCGATAAGGCGCGTGAGAGGTTGGGACGCGCGCTTCCCTTTTCGTGCGAAACGACCTGCCGGGATACTTAAGGCGCGCGAGGGCCAATTTAAATAACGTGTCCACGTTCGAATTAATGTAATGAGCGGGGCGCTTCGATTTGCTGGGGAAACGCGATGGGGAAATTGCCGGGGAGGCTCATTTTGTATGTCACACCTGTCGTGACGCTGACACTGATGTGCGCCAATTTGCCACTTGTCGGTACAATTGTACGGGGAAGAGAAGATATTCGTGTTGGGAGAGGAGATTCGTTTTGCGGTTGCATTTGAGGTTTCGGTGCGACTGTTTCAATGGGATTGTGGAGTGGAAGAGAGATTGTGATGGGGCGCGGGAGGAGGGGGTAATTGAGGTGGTTTTTACTTTAGGTATGCAGTAGGACTCGTATGGGGGTCGTTGCTTCGGATAGGATTTTTGTTGACGTGGATATTTGGTGGGATGCGAGTTAGGAAGAGGGAATAGATTAGGGAATGAAGATGGTGGTATTATGTGAATTACCTTGGTTTGTTTTAAATAAAAGGTGTGTGAAATGAAAAGTTCTTGTACTCGGGAAAATGTGTTGAATCAGAAAAACAAAGGTGCGTCTACATTGTAAGGGATTAATGAGTATAAACATTGAATCTGACGAGGAGTTTTTCATAATGTTGTTCAAATGTGATATTTATTTAATTTCGATCCAGCGTATTGTTTTTCTGCAATATTTGCAATTCCATGTTTCATGTTTGTATTATTCATGAACTGAGGTTGTAGTAAAACATGATCTTTTTTAATGAAGCATACCAGCGATTTAAGTGAATACATAAAAGGAAAACACATTTTCCAAATATAACAATACCCCGATAAACTATGTAGATTGTAGATTTATCAGATGGACATTTAAATATAAAATAGATATATACATATAATATACGTATTTTAAACATATAATAGATATATGTAAAATTGATGTTTCATCTACTTGAATATCTAGTTGAATCTACAAAGATATTTTCATTCTGTTCGCTGAATTGAATGAAAATTTCTCGATCTCCTCATGTGTAGAACATTGCATAGTTCTAATGAAATCCGGAAATGCAATTGGCTCTATCAATGAAACATTATAATTCTTACAAAACCACAAATTAACCGATCGCGTTAACGGCTCTTTTTAATTAAGATAATTCCATACCTGGGCTTGAATTATAACAGTTGGAAGCACATTAACGATAATCAAAATGACCGAACCGTTACAGTAATTACCTCATCGGTTATCAACCCACGATATACCCCGAGTTTACTTTCGCGTTGCTGAATTCGAATTCAACCAACATTTCGTAACAAACGTAATTTGAACTCCTAAAATCATTACTCGCACTTTACCAAGTACAGAATAACCTCCATTTCTTGTTAAATCCAACTTAAGAAACCTTTATTCTTTTGAGAATAAAGATTTTGTGAATTGAGAATAAAGAAACCATATATGATAATGATAAACTGTAATCAAAAACTGTGTCGAATCTTTATAAATGAACTTATCTTCTCTGTTTTCAAATTTTTATTCTGTAACTTTGTCAATACGGTCTTAGCTCCACTATAATGGAATTTAGACAACTCCTATAGTGGAATAAAGTGGAATTTTCATTGCAATCAATGCAGAACCACAAACAAAACACCTTCACCAGTTTATCATGAAGATCACACAAATCTAAACATCATCCAATAAATCTTTAAATGGGTATACCAATTTAAATATCGTAGTGCCCTTTTCTTTTCGTCCACTATATCGGTCTTTTGCAATACCCCGATGTATTTCTAACCCACCATCCACTTCTAATGTAACATATCACTTCAGCGTTCCTCCAGCAAATTAACTGCCAAATTCACAAAAAGATCCTGCCCTCCCTCCCGAATTTCCGTCAATGGACCCCGAGCTCCAAAACCCTCGCATCTCCCAATTAACCCCCCGGTCTCCCTTCCCCCGAAAACAATTCGTTAACAGTCGTCGGGCCCTGCAAGATGCAGCTCGGATAAGCGCAACATCCCCGTCTCTCGAAATTATGAGTCTTTCTCGTACTCGTGGCTTTTCTTTTCTTCGTCTGCGAGCCGTCTTGAAAGGCGTGCCTCGAAAAGTCAAGAAATCCAATCATAATTATTCCCAACGAATCGATCGTGGCTCACGATAGGATTGGTTCGGTCGGGCCCCCGGACAGCGGGGCCCCGGAGCCCGTGCAGCGGGAGGGTGCACTCGCAGCATAAATAATTAATAGTAGCCGTGAGCCGCGAACTGAGTCGACGAGTGTTTTGTGGTCGCGTAGGCTCCGCCCAGCAAAACACCGTCAGCCACTCCCTGACCGCTCGAGAGTCCGCTGACCACAAATAGATATGTACGCGCAGCGAAGACGCGCGCGAGCCACTGTCCCCGGACGTTCGCCGGGCCCGGGAATGCAAGGACAAAGGCGCCGGAAAAGTTGTTTCTGCGTTGTTGCCCGCGGCGAGGAGAACGGCCAATCAGTTCTGCGACCGTCGGACAAACAAATGACACCGGTGGCCGGGGAAAGTGCAGTCGATTGGCCGGCGAAAGGCGCGAAAACAGTGGCTGAGTTCGGTTGTTGTTTGGGAATGGATTGGGGAAAGGGGGGAGAGGGGAAGATAATGAGAAGTGGAGAAAGGTTTTTGAGTGGTTCGGAGGATGAATGGTGTTGGGGGGGGGGGGAATTGGAGCAGTTTTTTGGATGGGTTGGTGTTGTTTGAGATGGAGTGCAAGAGTTTTGGTATGAGGTGGAGGAGTCCGAGTTTTTGTAGTGAGGATTTGTGGGGTTACAGTTGTTTTAGAGATGGATAGTGGGTACAGATGTTGGTGGGTTTTTACGTAATTTTCAATGTTATGACGTGAATGTTGATGTGAGATTGAATGCTCGAAGAAAGATTTAGGATGCGATATTTTATGGTAGTGCTCACCGAAAAAAACTGTCTCGATTTTAGCAGCCATACCTGTATTATTACACCCAGTATGGCTGATGCGAACATACATTTGCTTGGGATAGCCATGTGTATGTTTGGAGCAACCATGTGTATAATAGTGCCAACCTTACATTTTTTTCAGTCCTGACGGAAGTACAACATCAAAGCAGGGAAGTGCAGTCCTGTCTTTGAATCTTACAAGTAAAGGACGTTTTAAAATGCTTCATAATAAATATTTCAGAAGTTTTTTAACTTGTTATGAAATAAAATTAAAAGTTTGGTATAAATGTTTCTGGACTATTGCCGTGGATTCATGAAGTGAACAAAAGATGTTTTTTCAATCTTAAATTTTTTTACAGCTATCACAAAAAAATTGCCATAAACTGGACAACCGCAAGTAGTTTTTTTAATTGCTAAGGTAAAAGACCCAGTCTTTGACAGGTGACCAGTGATTGACAGTTTGAAAATATATTAATACAAAACATAAACAATTGATGTTATGATAATAAACGTCTATCTTTATTTTTTCCGACTAGATTAATTTAATTTAGAATGTTATTTAGTGAACATGTAAAAATTATAACCTAAATCAGGCACTGCTGTTCCCACGTTAAATGGGTATGTCAATCATTGGTACATTTCAGTATTTTAGTATATTACCATAAGATTTTTAATAAATGTTAGTTATAACCCTGTATCTTATTGTACAATATCAACGAATAATTCCTCTGCACGGTGATATGATTTTCACATAGATTTACTTAAGTTATGATAAAAATTTTTTGAATAAATAAATACATTTTTCTTACACCGTCAACCACTGGGTACTTTACCTTACATATTATTGTGATTTTCTAGTATAACAATTTTAATTTATATTTAAAAATAAACAGTATTGATAGTGAAGATTGAAATATTCCAGATATATCAATGCACCTCAATACCGATGAATAATGAAGTGTTTGTTAAGTTCTACACCGAGATGAATCACCATATCATAACAACCTAAAAATCCTGTACTGTGTTTCATGTTGGTAATACCGGAGCCATAGTTGATGTATTATTTTTTCCTGTTACTTTTGCATGAAAAATAAGTTATTTGGCGATTTTCCTGTAATAAGAACACGAAAGAAATGTTGGTGCAATAATTACATGAATTTCACGTTGTGATGACAGGAATACATGTTAACACGCCACGATTTTTCTTGGCGTAAAGACATGTATATTGATTTTGAAAGATCTAAGTTACATTATATTTTATTTTGTGCAAATGTGGCCCTTTACCTTGAATAAAGAAATTGATTAAATACATCATATTCTCCGTACGCAGTTATGATATAATATACAAATATAAATCATTTGTTTCTCGTCATAATACTGTTAGTGCATCGAACTACAATATTCACGTCAATAATCTGAAGAATGTAAAAAAATAAAAAAAACCTATGATATCTTCCTAATAATTCAGTAAATATTTGAATGATATTTGTGTTGTCTGGTAAAAACGCTAAATTAAGTTTCAATAGATATCTACAGAGAGTCCACGACGATGTACATCCATTATTTCCTGATAGAAAGAAAGAGGGTATTTCGTTGCCTAAAATATTTTAAGCATAAAAACTTCGAAAACTAACATAATATATTTCTTAATATTTATTTATTGCAATATTTATTTTTATTTCATTCATTCATTCATTTTTATTTGTGGTTTTAAATCATATTTAATACGCCACATTTTCCTTATGAAAAATAAAAATATTCAAAGTAAGTCATGAAACATGTTAATTGAATAAAAAGGAATTCAAATTGGTTGCCGAACGCGTTAAAATACTTGCGGTTTGTTTTGACGTATTTTTTACGCCAGTCCAAGGTTACGCGAAAGAAAGAAGACATGTTGTGTACTCGATTCCATGCGTTGTTTTTGTGCTTTTTGTTTCTTTAAGATTTCATCTTACATGCAGTTTGTTGCACGAGGCAGAGAAAAGTCGTTCATGCAGCTAATGGCTTTAAATTAAAATACTTTTAGTTTGACGATCATTATTCCGAAATTATTGAAAGAGACGAAGTGAAAAACATTTGTGTCCTTCGCCCGAGGCGGGGTCCAAACCGTATCCCCCTGATTATTGGTTAGTTTCACTTCCAATTGAGCTACGGAGAAGTTCGGAGACAGCAAACTTTCTAGGGGCCAATTGACAATTTAGTGTGCCAGTTAACTGACGTTAATCACCATTTTTATTAGTTATTAGTAAACGACCCGTCACTATTAACATTATTTCTCGTTTAGGTTCATAAACTTAGACCCTTTCACGAATGTTTCGTTCGATTTTTAAAAGTTGTCTTCATACTCGCGTTTAATATTTCGCAGTGGATCAAAATTTATTAACAATGCATTTCCGAAATTATCCATCAGGTTCGTTAGAATATTTTATTAGTTTGATTTCAATAATACATTTCTCCATTATATTAATTATAAATAACTTTTCTCTGTATCAATATTATGCGTTTGTTATTTCACATTTCGATGCATTTAACATCGACCGGTAAATATATGAACTGCATTCGTAATTATATTGTATTGTTAAAATTACTGC
This sequence comes from Ceratoteleas bidentatus, assembly GCA_022817645.1. Lineage (NCBI taxonomy): Eukaryota > Metazoa > Arthropoda > Insecta > Hymenoptera > Scelionidae > Ceratoteleas > Ceratoteleas bidentatus. Next base: position 8,345 of record JABFPB010001030.1, on the reverse strand, counting down.
TATTAAACCGTACTGAAATTGAGTCAAACTGAATACTCAACGATATTAATTCCATCTACATTTTTTGCGTTGCACATCATTTCCTCAACGCTGGCTCCAATTGTTTTCGTAATTGCCCATTTTAAACATGCGCGTTTTTGGGAATGTAAATCAGTGCAGGAACTGGCGCGCAGCTCCTTCGTTTTTTGCCTTCAAGAAAATGGTAAACGCATACAACCAGATGTTGCCGTAAAAAACTGATTCCGTAATAAACCTGCGACTCTTAAATATTTCACCGTTATTTCCACAAAAACGCCGGCTTCCTTTTTGCGCAGCCGAGGAACTTTTCGCGCGGCAAAAATCATGCCCATTTTCTCTCCCGCCTTTTTCAATCGTTACGAAAATGTTTACGCACGCTCCCGATAACCGAAATTCAATAACCTTATCCAAGCAAACGACTTTCATAAAAATACCCCTCGGAATCGTCCGGATCTTTGGGCATCAGTGCCATTCATTTCCGCGCGCTTTTCCTTTAAATTTGATTTCATGCAAAATCTTCTCCTAACTCGACTTCTATAACTTTGCCCTCGGATTCGGCTTATCCCGCGACATCTTTAAGGTTCGAGCCAATCTTAGGTGACGTTTATTTAAAAGCGGGATCACGTGCCGCCTTGTCAGCGATGCGCGATAATCGTTCCGTATATGAGTCGAACTGAATCCGATCGTATATCAGTCGGGCGTTTTTAAAGCCGGCTAAGGTGCTCGAGTGGGTCGCGACAAAAAGCGCTCGCAAGATTGCGCGGGAAAAAATTAATTGAAACGCAAAAACGTCCCTGCGGCCGAAAACTGCCGGGTCCCACGAGAGCCCGCTATTTCGAATTTCGCGTTTCGCCGGTTTATGCGCGTAGAGATACAAAACCCGGCAATGCCGGCTCCCCTGAATACATTTCGTTTCTTATACATATGGATGCACCCGCAGCTTAGACGGCGGACCATTTTTATGGGGAATATACCGAAACATAATCACTATCATTATCTAATAAAAGCAGAAGTAAAAGGGCCGGTTAATGGCGGAGAATTAGCGAATGGGTTTTGCCGGATTTTAGAGCGTCCATTACGAATTTGAAAAATGGCAGCGTTTCGGGGTCCGCCGTTGTTGTTGAGAGAGTTGAAATTAAAATTCAGCCATGCGTCCGCTTTCTGATTTGAATGCAATAACAACGATCTAAAGGACGACGTCGTCGGTGGTGAGAATGATAAGACGAAAAAAGGGGCAAAATAAGCGGAAGGGTAATGAGTCGCGAAGAGTTGGCAGTCGTTGACAAAATGGATTACGCTTTGGAGCGCGAAGACGGCGCGGGGGAGGGGGATGGCCGAATAACGCCTGGGGCGAGCGGAATGGGAATATTCCAATGCTGTCCAAACAACCCTTTTCCTTAATCATTTAAGTGATTTGGTAAGCACTCGCCTTCTCACATCAAATCGCGGGGTAACTCTTGCGTAAACCGAGCCCGTTCTTGTAGCCTCCCCGACTTATTCTGTGTCAGCTCTTAGCGCCCGTTCCACGAATAATGCCCTTTCTTCAAGGGTAACCCGACCAGTTACTTTTAAAACGATAATCCACGAAAGCCCATTAGTTATATATTATCAAACACCACGCTGCCACCGTTATTGATTTTAATCTGCGGGGAGACGATTCGCGGATTAGGCCGCGCTGTTGTTATTGTTATTAGAATTATTATTATTGCATGCGAAAGTTGTGGGGTACTTAGGTGGATGGTCTAGCGAAGTTTCAAATAAGGTGGGCGTTATATTTTGGAGAAGAGTTAAAATATATGTTAGAGGTGAAATGCGGTTTGACTGATTGGCTGAGGATTTAGTGGAAGAAGTCGAATTGTTGGTTAAATGAAATTTTAACCAATTCGATGAATACGAAGATTATTTTCTTAGATATGTAAGAAAATTTACAAAACTATTTTACGTGCTTCGCGATATTGAGAAAAAAGTAGTGAGTTAGATAAACGTTTTTCTTAATCATTTTATGATTAAGAAAAACGTTTTGTTTTGCAAAATTTTATATTCAGAAATTTTTAAAGGAAACGCTAGAATGATATATGTCCTACAATTTAATACTACTCTATAAGAACGAAACGGTTCAAAATCGTTTCTAAAACGTTCTGTTTTTACGGGATACAATTAAAGACAAGTGGTAAATTCGAGCCAACTTGAGAATTTACAGTCACTTCTATACTTTAGCAACGATTTGAAAACCTATAAAAGAAATTTAGATAAATATTATCCATGGTTAAAAATAGTTCTGCGAATTCAGCATTTTTTAGTTTAGTTTAAAATTGTACATATATTTGTCTATGTTAAATATTTCGTTCCAGTTAAGTTATAGTTATATCTTATGTGCCTTTCAATCACGAAATCAGATCTCAATTTCTCATTGTTTCCAACTCTTGATTGTGATTCATACTCCAAGGACAAAAAATGCCAACAAATTAAAAATAACATCAGATAACTTCGATTGAACAATATCTAAACAAAAGTTTACAAAAAAACACGTATCATATCTATACCACATAAATTCTCTTACAATTTCATTTACAGATCTCCATCTAATATGTGTGTATTACATGTTATGATTTACCCGGGTATATACCCTCATCCAATCCCAACTTTCATTCGAATTCCCCGTCTCCCATCCGAATGCCACTTCCGCCAATTAAACACTCATACCCTCCGCATTTCACCTTCTCATTTCGGCGCAAAACGAGACCATTTAACGCGATGAATAGTGACCCGCGACCGTCACAGTCGTATACCCGTCCGATCCCAGGAACGGTTAGTTATCCTTCGCCTCCCTCGATTCTCCTTCTTCTCCTCTCCCCACCTGATCTCTCTTTCTCTCTCTGTCTCGCGGCAATAAATAAACCTCTCGCCGTAATCACGGGCTCTTCGGTTATTTTGGAAAACTTTTACGAGGCCGCGCACATCTCTGCCGGCTTTTCCGCGGCGAAATTAAACGGACGAATTATTCCGCTCGCCGGCAAAACGAACAAGTCCCGCCATTATTCTATTACACCCCGCCAAACGCTTTTAATTATACGACCGACGCTCGCCGGGCTTTAAAGATTTCTGATTGCAGATCGTTTTACATTTTCCAGCTATTATAAAACCGGCCACGATATCGCGCGCCTTTTTCTTCGCCTCGTTCCTCGAACGTATTTATTTTTGTGCGATCGCGCGATCGCGGCCGACTTCGTGACTCAGTATTTACTCAGCCGTTTGTCCGAACTGCGAGCAACGTCTTAGTGTCCGCTTCGGCTATCGATGCGCCCCCTTCCAAGGCACATAATTATAATATAATAAACTGTAACGATACGACCGTGGCTCTTGGCCTCAGCGAGACTTGCCTTCCCGAGGTCGACGGGAAGGCAGGAGATACCACATTCGCAGATTTATAAGTGGGAAATTCACGAGTGCAAGAGAAAAAGGAAGGACTGAGATGAACTCTTCTATGAGAGTTTCGCAAAGACCCCGGTGTCAGAGGGTCGGGTTTATCACTGTCATCTCCTGACGTGGCAGCCTCGTAGTCTTAATAAGTTTAATATCTGTCGTGCTCTCGTCAGTGCCCAATAATCATGGACGAAATTGATGCTTGGAAACGGTCCCTGCATAATTGCCAAATTTAATGTATCGTTACCGTTTACGATGAGGGAAAAGATGGTTGAAACAATTTTGTTTAATCGGGGGATTTGTGTGTAGGAAATACATTCTTTGGATGAGAGAGTTGTATTGTGAGATTCCCTAAGGGAAGATGTTGGTTTAATTAATGGTTAGTTAACTGGCAGTTTTTTAACTTGGACTCGCTTCATAGAGATAGAAGTTGTCTGAGTTGATTCAGAGTTGATTCAACACTGTTTTTCATCGCTCATTAGAATGTTGAATGTTGAAGAAATTCTTTTCTTGATAGCCTATCAACATGTTGATAGGCTATCCCAGACGTCCAATAGATACAATGAAACAATAATCCAACCCTCACATCACATGACCTTTCACATACATTTTTTCGACAACTCCAAAGCCTTGCAAGCAGCAATGAAAACGTCCCGCAAACTAATGCCGCTGCATCTCGCGGAACATTTTCAATTAGCGCGATAATTACAGGCTGCTAAACGGAATCAAGTAATGGGATAATGGTCTCCTCGGGTTCGTCGGGCGGCCATCGGCGAAAAAATGAACTTTTCTATGCACGCGGTCGCCGTTCCTGGAAGTGTTAGTCAGTTTCAATCATTCCCCGCTGACTGTTGGTTGCGTGCGAAATTTATTCGGTTCGTGGAATATGGCTTCGCAGCCACGAGATATATGGTATAATAATTCTCGATATCAGGTGCCTTTAATCACCTTAAATCCACAGTCCCGGCACACCCTGCCTTCACTTAACTTCAGGGTTATCTTAATCTTTCGACAGCTGCCCAGCGCCTCTTCGATTGTTACTTCGTTTACCTTCGGCTCGATTGGTTTCTCTTTTTCCCGCTCCATTTCGAACCGAAGTCGCAAAAATGGCCACCCGGCAATCTGCGGCGCAACCTCTGACATTAACGCCGGGGCGTTAGACTAAAATTGTCGGTCGGGCGCGCGAAAAAAGAACCGATTCATAAATTCATTAAACTTATCGTCGATAAGTCAAGAGCTCGTTAAAAGACAACAGTCATATCTGGCGTGGCGGTGTGTACTCTAATGTATAGCGAATCCTTTTAACGGGTAGATGCAAAGGAAATGATAGCGATTCAAGCTTGTTAGCTCCTCCTGTAATTGCCTTTAGGTTTTCATCACCGGTGAATGTTAACGTGATATCGTCTATGAGCCGCTCCGCGCCAAGATACATTATACAAACTGCGACGCGCCGAATGAAAAAGTCAGCGCTTATTCATTTACGGAGATAAAGTGATTTGTTTTAATATTGCGATATCTCGTAATTTCGCCGGTAATCCATTAAAGTTTTATGATTACATTCGGCAATAAGTGCCGCGGGAGGGGGCGGAAAAACGGCTTTTCGAGGCGCGCAAACGTGACCTTCTCACCTCGAAGCTAATCGGCGCCGAACCCATAATTAATGCCTTTTTTATTCGCAGTTTCCGAAGGTTTACTAAGTGTACGGCTACCTCCAATTTTGGGCATCGCCTTTCCCTAATTCGGAATCCGTCGAGACTCAATCGAATCGACATCGATCCAATTTCTCTCTTAATTCAGTTCCGCTAATTTCGCCAATACGATCCGTTTCTCGCAAAAAGACTCTTGGCGATGCCTTTTTCTCCGGCTTTCAATCGAAAGACGTCTCGTGGCAAAATGCATGATCGATTATGAAATTTTGAAATTGCTCGAGTCGCTGCTGTCCCGCGGGACAGCTTAGCCCCGGAGCCCTCGAATCCACCCTCTACTTTAGATATCCAGCCACGCGTGATCCAGTCGTTTTCCGTTGTCGTTTTGCCGACGAATATTGGAAAATAATGCACTTACATACGTTCAGCCGACGACTATTCTCTCGGGAGCCGAGTTCAAAAGGGCGGCGCTGTATTAAGCGACTGTTCCGTCAAATCCACGAAAATTAGCCATATTGCCATTTACTTAAAAACGCTACCGTTCGGGAGCCAGCGTTAACGAAATGGAATTTGAATCAGAAGCGTACAAAAAAGTAGTTTTTTTTACTTTGCTGTATGTCATAAGTACACGACATGGTTAAGACTAAATCTGTTTAAATGACATAATCGGGTAAAATAAACTTCGCACCCTCCAAAAAATTGTTCCAAAATGATGTGCGTCCGAATGGTTTGGAAGTTGCGAAAACAACATTCGACCTAAATAATAATCGAGCTGTAAAATGGTCGCCAAAATGCGTTCATATTTCAACAGTCGCAAAAGTGAATTTCCTTTGTGACTGCGGGACGACAATTTCATGGCGTTTAGCCGCGACAGGAACACGAGCCGGCCAAGCTGATGGAACAATGGCAGCGCAATGACCACTTCCACGCGCAACGCCCGACGAGTCCTTTTATTTTTTATCGGAAGCTAAAGTGTTATTGCGGAAATTAAATGACGCACCGAGGCGACTGCCCGCGGTACATTTTCCACTTTCCACGTCTGTCGGACAATAACATAAAAGGTTCACTCACGGTGATCTAATCAAGCGGGAACAATTATTGTTCGTGAAATACTGACAATTGTTTACGCGGCGCCAATACCGCGCAGAGCGAACGCCGAGTGTCGACTGGAAAAATACCTTTTCAATGAAAAAACGATTACAAAGCCACGCGCGTTTCAGTTAATTATCAAGACTGATTGCTGGTTGCAAATTACATTAACAAATCGCGATTATTCATAACCTGAGATCCAATTACCCCGAGTTAGCATATTTTATTAACATTAGAAAACGACTAATTAATTCGCGTTCGATATTTTCTAAGATATTCACTTTGGTCTAACGAACTTCACATCGTTCGAACGGTTGAAAAATTAGAACGATGCGTTTTCATTAAAAAAAACTTCATTTATCACGAACATTGCTTCAGCACAATTATCATATGGAAATTAGTTGCCGCACGCTTCATTCATTTTCGCGTTATACATTCATTACAGTAATTGCATTTGTGTTCGTAACGATACACTCTTCGTATTTAAATAATTAAACGCACGGGCATACACGTGAAGCAGCGATTATAGTAATTTGAAATGCGCGTCCCACCAACATTGTAAACCGGACCCAAAACGATCCGAAACCCTCGTAGAACCCATCCAACTTGTCCTCCGTCGAACTTCCTCGAAGACCATTCCGATCCACTCGCGATTACTTGGCGTTACGCAAATTTATACCGACCCCGTCGATGCGCAATTCATTTTAATTTCCGGCCACACCGCCAATTATCTCATTACGACTACCGACAGGCGATGTCGTAAAATTATATCGGACTGTTGCTCGCAACTTGCTTTAGCGTTCCGATTCCAAACCACCTCTATTTGCCTTCAACCCACGTGGGTCCTTCGCAAAAAAGTTCCCACAAAAAAACCCACAAAATTTATTTACTAAATTATGGCACCTGTGGATTAATTAAATTAATGATTGGAAGTCTTCATCGAGCTGAGTGGGCTATGAAAAAAAAAAAAAAAAAAAAACGATGAGCGGTCGGACATTTGCAGCGTTTTTAGCAAAAACGAGCCGTGTGGTTATTGTGGCCACACAATAACCACAGTGTTTTCGGTTAACCTGTCATTCGCGCGGCCCTCCTTTGCGCCATTTTGGGTCTATCAATTACGCGCGCGTAACTGGGAACGTCTATGTCGGACAATAGAATTGGCTGCGCCTTGATGCTGCGACTGAACCGCTACTCGGATTTACATGTGCAATTAATTCAATTAGCCGTATTGCAGTGCTGCGACTTGTCGCTCCTTTCCGTTCCTCGCGAAATAATTAGACACGTATTCTGGGAATGAGCTGCAAAAATTGCTACTCGCCGCAGGGGCATTTACATTGCAAAGCACCTAGGCCGTCCTTAATTGACCGAAATGCATCTTGTTTCTACCGGGATACGCGCGGCTCATAATCATCTCTTATCGCGGGCGGCATCTGCCGGAGAAAAGAGCATCTGTTTTCACGGTCGCGAGATAACGCGCGGGGATCCGAACAATCGGCCCGCGACGCACTCGGAAGGGCTTCCGCGAGGGGGTTTGATTTCAGCCGAGAGCGTTTGGGAATTGAACGGCGCACGGTTTCCCGGGTGGAAAGAGGCCTGGAAAGCGCTGATGAAGAAGGCTGAAAACAGCGAGGAAAAGTCGCGACGAATCCTGGGAATGGAGACATGATCGGCGGTTTTAAGGAGGAACATCCGGAATTTCGACGACTTATGCGCGGGAAGTCTTGTACTAAGAAAAGAAGTATTAAGAAAAAGAAATAGCCAGTGTTGAATGCTTGATAATGAGAAATTTTACAAATAATTGTCTCTTTTCTAGATAAATGATATAGAGTTGATTTAGAGACGATAAATTCATGTCGATTTTTTTTAAACATGGTCCAAAATGTTTAAAACAATTATTCATCGTTGACTGGCCTTAAAATGGCCTCAAATCATTTTAAACAAAATTTGAAAACTTTCATTCAATTTGATCTATTTTTCAACTTCTACGTATATGTTCAAATAAATTGGTTTGATATCTTTCTGAGTCAAGTTAGTCTACTTAAGAAAAAAAGTTAGAATTACATTCCCATATAGACATCAGGAACATTCGGACGTAGATTCGACGTAGATTCCACGTCGAATCTACGTGTTTTAGAGGTGTGTCTGTTAGGGTTGTGACAGATGGTTAGT